>JAUCBJ010004196.1:0-30256 GCA_032718475.1 Nemertoderma westbladi
CGATATAAGCTACGTGAGTCCCAGGGTGCGGTAGAACTGGATCAACTTATATATCAGCTACGTGAGTCCCAGGGTGCGGTAGAACTGTAAGTGACTTATATATATAAGCTACGTGAGTCCCAGGGTGCGGTAGAACTGGATCAACTTATATATAAGCTACGTGAGTCCCAGGGTGCGGTAGAACTGGATCAACTTATATATAAGCTACGTGAGTCCCGGGGTGCGGTAGAACTGGATCAACTTATATATAAGCTACGTGAGTCCCGGGGTGCGGTAGAACTGGATCAACTTATATATAAGCTACGTGAGTCCCGGGGTGCGGTAGAACTGGATCAACTTATATATAAGCTACGTGAGTCCCGGGGTGCGGTAGAACTGGATCAACTTATATATAAGCTACGTGAGTCCCAGGGTGCGGTAGAACTGGATCAACTTATATATAAGCTACGTGAGTCCCAGGGTGCGGTAGAACTGGATCAACTTATATATAAGCTACGTGAGTCCCAGGGTGCGGTAGAACTGGATCAACTTATATATAAGCTACGTGAGTCCCAGGGTGCGGTAGAACTGGATCAACTTATATATAAGCTACGTGAGTCCCAGGGTGCGGTAGAACTGGATCAACTTATATATAAGCTACGTGAGTCCCGGGGTGCGGTAGAACTGGATCAACTTATATATAAGCTACGTGAGTCCCAGGGTGCGGTAGAACCGGATCAACTTATATATAAGCTACGTGAGTCCCGGGGTGCGGTAGAACTGGATCAACTTATATATAAGCTACGTGAGTCCCAGGGTGCGGTAGAACTGGATCAACTTATATATAAGCTACGTGAGTCCCGGGGTGCGGTAGAACTGGATCAACTTATATATAAGCTACGTGAGTCCCAGGGTGCGGTAGAACCGGATCAACTTATATATAAGCTACGTGAGTCCCGGGGTGCGGTAGAACTGGATCAACTTATATATAAGCTACGTGAGTCCCAGGGTGCGGTAGAACTGGATCAACTTATATATAAGCTACGTGAGTCCCGGGGTGCGGTAGAACTGGATCAACTTATATATAAGCTACGTGAGTCCCGGGGTGCGGTAGAACTGGATCAACTTATATATAAGCTACGTGAGTCCCAGGGTGCGGTAGAACCGGATCAACTTATATATAAGCTACGTGAGTCCCGGGGTGCGGTAGAACTGGATCAACTTATATATAAGCTACGTGAGTCCCAGGGTGCGGAAGAACTGGATCAACTTATATATAAGCTACGTGAGTCCCGGGGTGCGGTAGAACTGGATCAACTTATATATAAGCTACGTGAGTCCCGGGGTGCGGTAGAACTGGATCAACTTATATATAAGCTACGTGAGTCCCGGGGTGCGGTAGAACTGGATCAACTTATATATAAGCTACGTGAGTCCCGGGGTGCGGTAGAACTGGATCAACTTATATATAAGCTACGTGAGTCCCGGGGTGCGGTAGAACTGGATCAACTTATATATAAGCTACGTGAGTCCCGGGGTGCGGTAGAACTGGATCAACTTATATATAAGCTACGTGAGTCCCGGGGTGCGGTAGAACTGGATCAACTTATATATAAGCTACGTGAGTCCCGGGGTGCGGTAGAACTGGATCAACTTATATATAAGCTACGTGAGTCCCGGGGTGCGGTAGAACTGGATCAACTTATATATAAGCTACGTGAGTCCCGGGGTGCGGTAGAACTGGATCAACTTATATATAAGCTACGTGAGTCCCGGGGTGCGGTAGAACTGGATCAACTTATATATAAGCTACGTGAGTCCCGGGGTGCGGTAGAACTGGATCAACTTATATATAAGCTACGTGAGTCCCGGGGTGCGGTAGAACTGGATCAACTTATATATAAGCTACGTGAGTCCCAGGGTGCGGTAGAACTGGATCAACTTATATATAAGCTACGTGAGTCCCAGGGTGCGGTAGAACTGGATCAACTTATATATAAGCTACGTGAGTCCCAGGGTGCGGTAGAACTGGATCAACTTATATATAAGCTACGTGAGTCCCGGGGTGCGGTAGAACTGGATCAACTTATATATAAGCTACGTGAGTCCCGGGGTGCGGTAGAACTGGATCAACTTATATATAAGCTACGTGAGTCCCGGGGTGCGGTAGAACTGGATCAACTTATATATAAGCTACGTGAGTCCCGGGGTGCGGTAGAACTGGATCAACTTATATATAAGCTACGTGAGTCCCGGGGTGCGGTAGAACTGGATCAACTTATATATAAGCTACGTGAGTCCCAGGGTGCGGTAGAACTGGATCAACTTATATATAAGCTACGTGAGTCCCGGGGTGCGGTAGAACTGGATCAACTTATATATAAGCTACGTGAGTCCCGGGGTGCGGTAGAACTGGATCAACTTATATATAAGCTCCGAGGGTGCGGTAGAACTGGTGCAACCAGCTGTTAATCTCAGTGAATCGCGGTCTGTCCTCAGGAAGGATAGACCAGCAGCAGCAAATCAGTTTATATAATTCGTCGGGGCAGTTGGAGGGTTGGTGGAGACGCCTCCCATCGGCGAGATACGCGGCGACCTCCGAGGGGTCGACGTCCGGAAGGGGCTGCTGGGCGCGGACCAGGAGCTCCCAGACGACCACCCCGAAGGACCACACATCGCTGGCGGAGCTGAACTCGCCGTCGACAAGGGCCTCCAGGGCTAGCCACTTAACGGGTCGGTTCTCGTTGTCGCCCAGACAGTGGTAGTCCCCGGGGAACAGGTCTCGTGACAACGCGTTGTCGGAGAGACGCAGGTTGAGTTCCTTGTCGATGTAACAGTTGCGGGTAGCGACGTCGCGATGTACGATTTGCCGACGGGCGAGGTGCGCCAGACCTCGACTCAGTTGGATGCTGAGCTGGGCCACCTCCCGCGTGGACACCGGCGAGCGGTTGTCGCGCTGCTCGAGCAGCCACGTCTTCAGGTTACCGGGCGGCCGGTACGGGTATACGACGAGGGGTTTCCCTACAGTGTCCACGCAGACACCCATCGCGCCCAGTATGTGTCGGTGGTCGATGCCAGCCAACGCGGCGCTCTCGGTTAGTAAGAGGCCGGTCTGCTCCTCCGAGGCGACATCGTTCACTGTCTTTACAAGGATGACATCCCCGGGTTGTTGCCCCTCGGCCATCGAACCCAAAACGATCCGTCCGAACGTACCTTCCTGGATCACTGTCTTCATTAGGATCTGATCGCGGTCCACCGCCGGTTGAATCCGATCCACCTGACCACCGGATGAGTTATAGCTGGTCGTTGATTCGTTAGCGCTCCGAGCCGAGTTGGAAGCGACGCAGCCGGACGGGACCCTCAAGTACCGCGGTTGATTATCTATCATTAATGGGCCTACAGCGCCGTCCTTGAGGGATGACGTCATTAGCGGTGTGGGGCGGGGGGTCACCATGGAGCTGGTGCGGGAGGGGACCGACATCACCGTAGGCGCGGGTCCCATCAGCCGCGCGGAGGTGGTACCACTACCACCACCGCCTTCACTTTCGGTGCCTTTCATACTGCGCACGTGGTAGCATGCGACAACCAGAGCCACTAGAAATATGAACCCGACGACGGAACCGACGCCAGTATAAAACAGTGTGGTATCGGCCACGGACACTAAAACGTCGCCCGGTTGTAGCCACACAATGTATGGCGGGGTTGAGTTGCCCTGCAGCTGTGTAACGCCGGGCAATCTCGGTGTATTTATTCTCGACATGGTTTCCCGGATGACTTCAGGGCTCATCTTCCCTAAACCCAGACCGGAGTCTAGCAGAGAACTGCAGTGCTTACTGGGAAGGAAGTCAAGAGAAGTAATGTTAATGTTACCCGGTGAAAAAAAATGAGTAAAATTAATAGAAACTTGAAAATTAACAATGTAGTTCTCGTTAACCGTGGGTCGACACTGAAAGTTCATTTTAAAGGAGGACAGGAATCTTGGAACTCGACCAGTTTTCGAAATATTAATTGTAGGATCATCCATTACAGTGGCATCCTCGGTTTGAGTCGATATTGAATAATTAATGTCTGAGTTTGAATCCCAATGGAATAACAATTCGTCAATATTGAAAGGAATTTTAAAAGGGAATCCAACTGAGTGGTAATTGACCACGCCATCTCGAATAAACCTGAGTTCCCCATCAAAACCAACAATACGGGAAACTTCACGGGAATCTAAATAAAGATTGAGGTTTGATGCGACGCGAGATGGAATTTCCCCAAATACAGAAAGAGCAACCCATCCCAAGTAACACTTCAACATTAACGCTAAATGCGCCCTAAATATCAAGAACAATACAGTAGTGAATCGAGTCATAAAATATCGCACCATTGTGGTAGCCATATAGTCTAGTATATATCATATCAAAACAGCCAATTATATTAATTTATATAGGCCTACCGGTAAGTTATAAATCGAAATGTCAGGTCAGTAGACCTACTCTACTACTACTACTACTAGGATCGGCATGCTGCATTGCAGCTGCATTTCAAGAATGCTGTGCCGGCTTGTCGACAAAATTGCGAAGCCACAACTCCCTATCAACCATAAAATGAGCTAGATCATCCGGATCTTCGAGACCAGTGTCCTTTAAGTGTCTATAACACTTGTCTGGTGGGAAAACACTTAGAAGGGTTTTCTTATATTCTTTTCTACATTGTCTATATGAAAAGACTCTGATATTTTTCTCGAATTTCTCGTTTTCCTCGGGAAAATACCGGGAAAAAATACGGGAAATTTTTTTCCAAAAATTGTAAAGATTTTAGCAGCTTAGATAAACATGGTTTTCTCAATCAATATTTTTATTAGGCCTATACCAAGGACTACTTTACTACTGTAGTATAGTAGTCCTTGGCTGCTTGGCCTATACATACAGACATAACAGCATAATATGAGTACTGGAGTAGGCCTATAACAATTTAGATAGGCCTAGTGCAGCGAACTGAAACTGAAATTGAACTGAAACTGAAATCGAACTGAAATTGTTTTTGGCAATTTTTGTGAACTGGAACTAAAACTAGAACTGAAATGAAAGTGTTTATTAAAACTAAAACTGGAACTGAAACCGAAACAAGTCAAATTTTCTTTCAGTTCGCAGCACTAATACTGCATGTACTGTAATAATATTCAGATATTCTAACAGTCTGAACTGTGCAAAATGAAAAAGAAACGCGAGCAAAACTCAAACAGTCAAAGTGATCGAAATTTAGACATTTTGAAAAATTTGACAATGCAATTGTAAAATGCAAAGAAACGCGAGCGAAGCGAGTGAAATTTTTGTGTCAAATTATTTTCTCACTTTACATGCATGTAAACTTTTTTACACCTTATCCAGTATACCTGTACGCGCACAACGCGTTGCGATTTTTGCACTTCATTTGCAGCCTGGGGCATAGGCCTTCGTAGGTAGCCTATTACTGTTCAGTACTGGTCATATAAAATTGATGTACAGTCAGACAGTATTACCGGTAGACAAGTACTTCAAAATTGTGTACGTTATCTGGTAAAGTATCTCGTATCTGCTAAAGCTTATCTAATAAAATGTTCTGACGGGGATAACTGCATGAGTTCATAGAAGATAGATTTTTTTTATTTTAACTACACCTTTAATCAAGGTAATATAGTTTAGAGCACAATAATTATGAATAAACTATTATAATTAATAATACAAACCGCCACCAGAATATTAAATTTAAATTTAAAGGAGCGTAGTGCAAAGTAAAGGTTCCGAGTTTTATTTAGAGGCTAGTTCGGTCAGAGTCGGTGCAGATGCACATTGCAAAGCGTGGTAGACATCACAAAAGTTGCCATGGCAATAGAGGCAGATACAGTCTGTTGAAAGTGAGTGGAAAGGCCGGTTTGTTTGGCAAATTTTGTGGTGAAAACCGTGAGATGTAAATCTTGTTAATACGTGACGATTGGGCTGTTTAGATAGTTTCCAGGTAGAAGAAGCAAAAGATTGATAAAAGATTGTTCATCAACGAGATGAAAAGCTAGAGTTGATGAAGCCGTGATATGAAGGCCGATAAACCGTTTAATGTAAGTTGATTTGATGCGGTCCAGTTCTTTCAGGTTTGCTAGGGTTAGGAAGCTAGGGCATAGTGAGCCATAGGGGCAATTTTCATTCTGAAAAGTTTTAATCCAGTGTCAACAGATAAAAGCCTGAGGTTGTTAAGAGAGCCCGTAATACTATACGATTTTTTCCTTTTTGAGGTAATATGTTTCGTGAAACTTAGCGAGGTCTGTAGTGTAACACCCAGGTAGTCGTATTCATTAGGCCTACATATTGTTATGTCGTTGCCGCCATATATAAATTTGTCTGCAGCGGCCAAACGTCCTGCCTTTCTAAATCTTACAATTTTAGTATTCACTAAGTTGACGTCCATTCCATTTTTGAGACACCATGATTGAAGTACGTCCAAGCCAATTTTGAATAGTCTGTCTGTCCGAGGCGTATAGTACTGTAGTACGAGGTCGTCGGCGTAAAACAGGAACTTTAGGAAAGATACCGTCTGTCGGAAAGCCCACGCCAGTCGGATATAAATACAATAAAACATAGCGGGGAAAAACAGTCTCCAGTAGAGGTAGTTAGGGTGACAGACCGAACGTAATCAGGATCGAATGTAACATAGTTTTTACGAATTGAACGTAACATCAATTATGTTACATTGGATCCTATAACTATGTTACATTCGATCTACAAATTACTAAGCTCGAATGTAACATACATTTATTTCAGTTGTGTTTTGATTTCAGGAATTAACCGATAAAATGCTTCGTTTATTTACAGGAAGAAACAGTTTGGTGTTGGTGAGTACAAAACAAAGACCCAATTAAGTGACCTGCAATCTTGTAACATGTGTTAACTTTCGTTTATTGTTTTGGTTCCCCCAACACGCCTCTGTAACCTGCTCCTTTCAGCATTTAAATAAAAGTAACCTGCATAATCTTGTAACATCTGTTAACTTTCGTTTATTGTTTTGGTTCCCCCAACACGCCTCTGTAACCTGCTCCTTTAAATCTGTAAATGGCAATGTTACATTCGAGCTTAGTAATTTGTAGATCGAATGTAAAATAGTTATAGGATCCAATGTAACATAATTGAGGTTACGTTCGATACGAAATAACTATGTTACATTCGATCCTGATTACGTTCGGTCATGTATCCAGGGTAGTTATTACAGTACCGGCAGACCGGTACTGCAGCCAACGAGTCTGTCAGCTGGTCAGTCTGTGGTCTGAGACCACATCTAATTGAAGCTGTTGTCCTTGTCAGGTTGTGTTTATACACCTGTACAGTACACCAACTGACCAATACTGCAATAGCCTACTGGTGAACCGGTACAATAAATAACAGTTGACAGTACTGCAGTCAGGCAGTAATATGTAATACTGCAGTTGTTAAAAATTCGGTGCCCCTGGCAGCCTGAAACCGGAAAGAGCCAATGAGACACCTCCAATGTTATTTGTTTTTCAGATAAATAATAATAATAATGCACTCTTTTATTAATCATCTATACCTATAAAAATCAAATTCTCTCTCTCTCTCTCTCTCCACTCTCTGTGCTCGAACTCCTCCAAAACGGGTGGAGGGATTGCGCTGGGGCTTGGCATGTGTGTATAACTTTAACCAGCGGTCGTTATAGGCCACTTTTCGAGAAGTTTAATTCACGTTCAGTACCGGGTACAAGTACGCAGGTAGGCCTATACCGGTACCAGGTCGCCAGTAGGCAGTAGGCCTATACCTGTATTCTGGTAGCGGGAAATACCGGGTAACGCGTCTCGGGTATTACCTGCTGAAGTATCCGGAATCAAACTGTCTGCAACAAAACATTCATGGTACCGGTACTCGATAGTGTATTAGGCCTATTATATTGATATACAGTAGGCCTACCGTGTAGCTACCGTGTAGCCTATGTTTGGTGAGTCGTTTATATAAACCCATAAACTGGTAAACTTAAACTGTGGTAATATAATATATTATAGCTGCAGTGTAACAGTTTCTTTATCGCAAAACGGGATATTTCACTGGCGATGAGGATTATACGGATTACCGATATACATTAATTTTATAACTCTTCCTGTTTCTGTTCAATTCTGTGCTGTCAATGGCGATGTCCAGAATACCAGGTATTTCCAAGTTCGATCCAGCTGATCATCCCTCTGATACATACACAGCATTCTGTGAGTTTGTCTCCGCATTTGAGTATGAATACTTCTCCATCACACACGACCCACCTGAAGGTACAGCCGATACCGCGGCTTGGCACAATACAAACAAACGGCGACAGTTCCTAGGACGATTTGCAAGTCGTAACCTGCAACGAGACTTCGAGGAGACTGTTCTGGAAGCAGAACGTGATGTGATTCCATTTACAGATATGGTCAGACTCCTCAAAGATCGGTACAAGCCAACTAAAAATGTAACAACTCTCCCACTATGAATTTCATAACCTCATCCAACAGGAGAATGAAACGTTTGACTGCTTTATAAACCGCATCAAGCAAGAATCTCACCACTGTGAATTCTCATGTGGGCCTACATGTACAGTTCGTGAACGACTTATACGTGACCAAGTTATTGTTGGCACTCGTAATCTAGAAATACGAAAAACTGCTCTAAAAGAGCAATGGAATCTGAATGATCTTATAACCAATGGCAGGCGGCTGGAGGCCGCCTCTATTGGTGCACAGAAATTGGCTGGGCCATCAGCACCCATTTCTGATGTCCATCGGGTTAGCAAACCGGGTCGTTACTCACGTAAAACCCAACTGAAGAAGCATATGGACATATGAAAGGCACCCCAGCATGCAATGCATATAGGCACAGGCGATCAGGTCGCAGTGATTATGCCAGGCGGGTCCTCCGGGATGACTCATCCAACAGTGAATCCGAACGCTATGTATATGAGGATCATACTCCTGAATTCACCCAGGAGTCATCATCCTCTTCAGATGAGCAACCCCCACCCTCGGAAACTGTGACAAAGCAGCCTCGCCGGGGGGCATCATGCCGATATATCCAACATATTCGCTGCGCACAGCCCCAGCACTACAAAGATCGGAAGTTAAAATCAACCACCTCCCGGTACCAAGTCCCAATCATTGTAAAGGAGGCTATTGTCACTGCCTTTGCTGACACTGGTGCTGACATAAGTGTAATGTCTCAAGCTCTGGCTGATAAACTCAAACTTCCATTGCTAAGCACAAAAATGCGGATTAAACCATATGGTTCCAAACCGGTTCCCTGTATAGGGTACTATACTGGGGCCATCAGATTCCAAAACACAATTGCTAACATCAGGATCTATATTGTAGACCGCAACGTGGAAACACTCCTTAGTGGACCAGCTTCTGAAGCTCTTGGAATAATCACATTCTGTAAACGTCATGTAAATATGGAAGCTGATGTCAATTGATGTGACCTAGCCACTGATAAAGGCCAGAAAGATGAATTACTCGAACGACTCACCACCTGTTACCCTAAAGTATTTCATGGGACTGGTAAGCTACAGAACCACCAAGTTGAACTTCATGTAGACCCATCAGTTCAACCAGTCGCGGAACCAGCACGTCCTGTACCATTTCATCTTCAAGGGAGCCTTCATCAAGCCTTGAAGGCCATGGAAGAAGAAGGAATTATTGAACCACATACTGGACCTGCACCTTGGATATCAAATCTTGTCCTTGCACCAAAAGACAAAGGTGGGATCCGAATTACTGTTGATCTTCGAAATGTGAACAAGGCCATTCGTGACACTCATTTACCTATTCCAAGGCCTGAAGATATCAAGGTTCAGCTTTCTGGATCCCAGGTTTTCTCCAAGCTTGATTTCCGGTCATCCTTCCATCAGCTGGAACTCAAACCAGAATCTCGTTACCTGACAGTCTTTACTGATGGTGAACGACTTTTTCGATACACCCGGCTCACTATGGGTGCAAAACCAGCTTCGGGTGAATTGAATAATGCTCTGCGACCTCTTTTTGCCCATATCCCTTCAGTACATATTATTCATGATGACCTGATCATTGCGGTCCCTTCCTTTGAGGAACATGATATCGCACTCCATCAAGTGTTAGAGCAGATCCAACATTGTGGCCTAACACTTAATTCCAGTAAGTGTCATTTTCGGCTTCATGAAATTCCATTCTGGGGACTAATTCTTTCTGATAAGGGTCTACGTCCTGACCCTGCCAAGGTCAAGGCCCTACAGGAAGCCCCACACCCTCACTCCAAGGAGGATGTTATGTCTTTTATCTGCATGATACAATCCAATTCGGAATTTCTGCCACACCTTGCTGAACACACAACCCATCTACGCCAACTTACTCAAAAACAATGTCATTTCCGCTGGGCAGCAGATTGTGAACGTGAGTTTCTGTCATTAAAGGACCTATTCAGAGAAGACATACTTCTTCATTACTATGACTCAAATCTTCCAACTTATATATATGTTGACGCCTATAGCTCTGGTCTTTCAGCCATATTGTGCCAAGGACAAAGTGAGACTCAAGTCCATGCGGTAGCTTGTGCCAGCAGAGCCACAACATCAACAGAACGTCGATACCCTCAATTGGATCTCGAAGCATTAGCTATAGACTTTGCTTTGAGAAGATTCCGTCACTACATTGCTGGGGGGCCTCAGGTTATAATTTTCACTGACCATAAAGCGTTGGTAGCCATATTTGGCAGTAACATAAATGGTTCTGTTAGGTGTACATCACGCTCATACATCAAGATCTCCATTATCATGTTCGTCATCATCAAGGCAAGACCAACCCGGCTGATTATTTGTCCAGGCATGCCCTTCCATTTCATCAACTACCAGCTGAGTGGCAGTCTGAAACACAGTCCCTAGAACAGACCATCTGGTTCCTTAAATTTAGCCCTTACACAGAGTCAATAGCCATGGACCATATCATTGAGGAAACTAAACAGGATCCCCTACTAAGTCGTCTGATCAAGTGCCTTCAGAAAGGATTTCTAGACAACAAAGATGACTCACTCAGGCCATTTCGTGGTGTCTTTCAGCAAATTGTTCTCTCAGATGCTGGCCTTCTTCTAAAGGGTGAACAGATCATATTGCCACAATCACTCTGGTCTCAAGCTATCCAAAAGGCACACCAAGGTGGTCATCCAGGTGAGAGCAACCTAAAGCGCAGAGTACGAAGTCACTTTTGGATACCAAACCTAAATCAACTTGTTTCTAAAATAATAAGCTCTTGCCCCGAATGCCAACTCTTTACAAAGAAAACAACAAAAGACCATATATCATCACTCCAGACCCCACAACGGGCATGGGAAGAGGTCAATATCGATCGTTCCATACACTTACTACACGGTTTGAATAGGAATACTTAGTTATCTCTAATCTAGTAAAACGTTTAAAAAGTTTATAAGAATGTCCTCGATTGCACCGCACCGTATTTGCAAAAGTAAAAAAAATTTCTTGCAGTAGATCAACAAGTTGATGTAGAATGTTGTAAGTCATTGTAAGATCAAAAATATGTCTTCGTACTTCTAAAGGCTGTAGTTCTAAGATTCGCAGCCTGTTTAGATAACTTGTACGACCTAAGTTACAATGGGCAAAAAGTCTACGAGTAAAGTACCGTTGGAGACGCTCAATTAAATCAATTGTACCAAAGTGAAAGGGTGAGCAAACCGGAGTACAGTATTCTAGAATAGGTCACACGTAGGACTTATAGGCAGTAAGAATTGCGTTTAAATTACCAGTATGAAAACATCTGAATATCATATTAACTATTTTATACGCCTTCTTCACCTGCTCCCTAAAGTATAAGTTAAACTTTAAATCACTACTTATAGTTATACCCAGATCCCTACAAGATGTATCATATCTCAATTTTGAACCACATAGATGGTATTCATTACTGTAATTACAATCTATTCTACCTGTACCGATATGAAGCACAGAGCATTTATGAGCCGCTATTTTAATCTGCCACTGCTGAGTCCAGTATTCCAGATCCTTAAGTGCTAGACTCAATAGGTGACTCATAGAAGAGTTACAGTAGAATTTCAGATCGTCAGCAAATAATTTACAACTAACGTAATTGCTGCCTAATATTTCTGGTAACTCGTTTACGTAAAGTAAAAATAATAATGGCCCCAAAACACTTCCTTGCACAGTACCAGATATGACATTAGTTTGAACCGAAATAGATGTACCTACAATCACACTTTGCGTCCGATTTGATAAGAAAGCACTGATCCAAAGTAATAAATTACCACTAATACCGTAACTTAAAAGTTTACAAATTAACTTAGAATGAACTACAGAGTCGAATGCCTTTGCACAGTCAACGTATATTATATCTACACGAAGTGGGGCCTTCGCGCAGCACGTGACTTAAATTTAATTTAAGTACTAATTCGAAAGTATTACTGTATTAGCAAATTTTAAGCAGATTTCGCCTAATCACTTTTTACCTCTTTCATTTCTATTCAGACATTTCTGACTCTAGCGGTATAGTGAGAACTGAAGATGGATTAGGGTCTCCAGCCCCACAAAGACACAGCCTATGGATGAATAGTACATACGTACATCGGCCAAGTTTCATCTTGTATAACGGATAACGAAATGAGAGACGGATCTCACTTTCAGAAATTTCGTCGTATAGCGGCAGACAGATTAAATCTCCCCCCCCCCCCCCCCCCCCCCCACAAAGACGCAGCATGTGGTCCAGAATATATGGCAAGATTCAGCTTAAACTGATTAAAATCAATGAGACGGGAGAATCTATTCACTTTCAGGCATAAAGTAGTCCTATAGCCGGTGACTGTTGAACTGATTTTCAACAAAACAAATTTTCAACTTGGCAGCTTTAAATTCGACAAAGTTATAAGCATGTCAATATCATAACGACGACAACGATTTCACTTTCAGACATTTGGCCCTCTAGCGGCAGACTGGAGAACTGCAGATGGATTCGCCTCCTTTGAAAGTCACAGCTAATGGTCTAATACATATCTGCCAAGTTTCAGCTTAAACGGATTAAAAGCAAAGAAATGGGAGGGCATTTAATGTTTAGACATGTGGCCCTCTAGCGGGAGACCATTGCACTGATGGTGTCTGAAAGTCTCTCAAAAATCTCAACTTTAGCTCATATTGATACCTACAAATTTTCAACTTGGCAGCTTTAAATCCGACAAAGTTATTAGCATGTCAAAATCGTAACGACGACAACGATTTCACTTTCAGACCTTTGGCCCTCTAGCGGCAGAGTGGAGAACTGCAGATGGATTCGCCTCCTTTGAAAGTCACAGCTAATGGTCTAATACATATCTGCCACGTTTCAGCTTAAACGGATTAAAAGCAAAGAAATGGGAGGGCATTTAATGTTTAGACATGTGGCCCTCTAGCGGGAGACCATTGCACTGATGGTGTCTGAAAGTCTCTCAAAAATCTCAACTTTAGCTCATATTGATACCTACAAATTTTCAACTTGGCAGCTTTAAATCCGACAAAGTTATTAGCATGTCAATATCGTAACGACGACAACGATTTCACTTTCAGACCTTTGGCCCTCTAGCGGCAGACTGGAGAACTGCAGATGGATTCGCCTCCTTTGAAAGTCACAGCTAATGGTCTAATACATATCTGCCACGTTTCAGCTTAAACGGATTAAAAGCAAAGAAATGGGAGGGCATTTAATGTTTAGACATGTGGCCCTCTAGCGGGAGACCATTGCACTGATGGTGTCTGAAAGTCTCTCAAAAATCTCAACTTTTGCTCATATTGATACCTACAAATTTTCAACTTGGCAGCTTTAAATCCGACAAAGTTATTAGCATGTCAAAATCGTAACGACGACGACGACGACAACGACGACAACGACAACGACGACGACGACGACGACAACTATTTGCATAAATTGACCCACCCCCTAACAGTGTCAATTCGCTAAGGCTCCGCCAACTTCGTGGCTCGCCCCACATCCTTACGATCATCTAATAATTTGAACCTATTATTGGTGCACTCTAACAGTTGTGTACATGTGCTACGACGTTTTACAAAACCATGCTGTGCCTTACTTATAATATTATTTGCACGTAGATAATCTACTGTAAGATTTCATTTTTTATGCAAATCTCCATAATCTTACAACTGACACTGTTCGCGCTTTCAGACCTTTGGCAGTTTAACCCACCAAATTAAGATGTCTTCTAGATATTAAATCAGTTTTTAGTCTATGACAAGTATTTGATTCACTACACTAGTCGAAACCAATCCGTGCGCGACCATTCACCCGCTGGATATTCCCGGGAGATTGGGTTCGACGGTTTAATTTTATTGCTATGTAAGCCTTGTGTATTATTCGACTGACAGTATTATATAATCTCTGACAATATTATTCACCTTCGGGAATATTAACAGTTCCTTTAGGACGTGGCGCTTTATCTATATAAACAGAGTTATGACTTAAACTACTCACAACGATATGGCTTAATTATAATTCACATATATGGCGCATTCTTTAGGAATTGCTTCTTTAACAGACTCACTCATACACAATGCTGCACAATACTGCACACTAATCTGTCAATCTTCACTGATTTTAGTCACATATAAAAGGAACACAGACTGAATCATGTAGGGTCTATCAAATAACATTAGATTCACTTCAAACCACTTTAACATAAGTCACAATCGTTTATCTGTAACCCTTCTCTCTTACCTTCGGTATATCAAGAATATTGGGTTTCGGGGTTGTTTATCGTTATTCCAAATATAATTATTCATCAACCATATTATGAAGAACTGACGGTAAATAGCAGTATAACAATATAAAAGTATGCACAATGTTACACAGTATGCAGTGTATGCAGTACTGCAGTATGCAGACATCAGTCATCAGTATGCAGTGATTCCATGAGTCAGGTAGGTGCGTTAAAGGATATATGCCCTTTATAATTAAACCTACTAGTGTAAGACTAAAAACTAAAACACGGAGGTGCCAAAGCCGGTTCTTAGGCTCTGGACAAAAACAATAACACTGAACTACTGAGTTTCTGTATATACCTCCAACACAGAGATAACAAACGCTCTGATTGGTCAACCTGAACAACGAGAGAACAGAGAAACAAAGAAACGTCGACGTGGCAATATCAGCTGCTAGCCGTCGTCATGGTAGCGACACTGTTTTCAAGAGTATCGTGCTTTTACGTCACGGAATTACGGATTATGTCCTCTAAAGTACAAATACAGAAGAAATAGCTCTTATGTCCGCTAAAACACCAGTACAGCAAGGACACGGCCTTTTTATGCCTGGTAAACCAACTACAGAGTACTTTACGGGAAAAATAAGGAAAAATAACCGGACAATTCAGTAAAAGCTTTTACACCGCTCCCAGAAAATGGGATTTTCAGTCTATAAAATATAAAAATCACAGTTTCTAAAACATAAAGATACTCTAAACAGTTAGTCTTTCTTAAGCAGACGGCGTTTACGCAGTTTTTTGAGGCTAGCAAGAGTCTTTTTCTCTTTGGGGGGAGCCACTTTACTAGGAGGGCCATAACTCCTGGGTGAAGGGTGCAATATGATTGCATCAGAAGGTGTAGGATTGTGGTCGGGGTATCCGCCGTTTCGATATGCTTCTCCTCGAGCTGATTTTCCTCCGCTCGTAGCTGGATACGTTCATCCAAAAACTCTCGCAGAGAATGGGGTTGTCTAAGTGCGATATCTTCTTAGAGATTCTGGATTTCACAATCGAACTGAGATAAAGACAATTCGTTTATCGATTGGACTTACTGTTATAACTTACGTTTATCTGAACAAACGCAGGTTTCTTTTTTGATCTTTATAGAATAGCGTTTAACTCGTTTCGTACAACGCTCTCCTTCACTTTGATGAAGGGTTGTATCGCGTTAAACGGGACGACCATACGGTTGGATAATGATATTAGGTGTCTGCGTCATAATCCAGCTAGGTAAGATGGGCGGCTAGCTAGAAATCACTGTCGGAGTGTTACCGATTAATTGTTAGGGTAGCACTAGATCTTTGAACAGTGAATACAGTCCGCGAGGATCCGCGACACCACCAAGATCGCAGGTCTGAGGTCCAACTAAGGAATGAGGAGGTTTGACCGAGTATTCCGGGACTCTGATCGTAGGTTTACTCCAGGATCGTTCGAGCCGAGTGAGCATAGGTGATACGTCAACAAGTTTCGGTTTACGTGGATGTTCATGTCTTTCCGTTTATTAGTTGAGTCAGGGCATTTATCGTAATAATACCAAAGACGCACGTCTGGTAGGGTAAACGCGGGTGATATTTATTTGTTGTTACAATGCTTCTATCAAGAATTCCAAATATACGTTGGAGTTACCGCGTCCATTTGTTCCTTAAGTGTCTTTTCTTTCGAATCGATTTCGAATAGAATTTTCGCATTCGAATTTCCGTTTATGGTTCCGACTCCGCTGGGCAGGATATATAGTCGACATAGTCCGTATTGTGTAAATCGATAGGATGACAAGACCATCTTCTATCAACTCCGTCATATCTGCTATATATGAGTTTATCCACATTATAATGAGTTTATATTTAGGCGAGCGGGCGTCGCTGCCTACCCCAATCAACCCCGGACAGTACGAGATCCTCAGCGCCGATGTGTCGTCGCCGCTGTACTTTCGCCAACGACGTAGCCGCACAACGACAACGACAACCGACACAAGTCACTCGACTGTCCGTCCCAAAGACTTAGATGTACTTCAGGTTTTCCTTGGAGAGTTAGGTTACTTTTACGATTGCGACTCGCTACTGTAAACACACCTTAGTAGTAACATTCACCTATAAACTCACAAATACCACACACTCGGGCCATTTGTCCGTTAGTCAATGCCTTCCAGAATGTCACTGTATTATTATGTATCCTTGGATACTAGTAGTGCGCTATTTATTCCCTATGCTATTCAATGGGACAGGCTTTCTATTGTTCTTTTAACTCAATTCTAATTCTAGCGTGGTTGTTGCTATGGTGACATTATGCAAAGCTAGCGGTAGAATTAGGGTGATTCCAATGCATACAGATCTGGGATGTTATTTAATAGTAATTCTTTAATAGTCAATATTCTGTTTTATACCTGACTTTATGAATTTTATCGGCTATTGACTATGTTTGGGAGACTTTCACACACTCATACGCATGCTAAGATAAATCTCCGCTCCCTTGATCTATTAATTAATGGAATTTTGGGAACTTTATAAATTGCGTAAAAATGGCAATTTATTAAATTCATTAAAAGGCATGAATTTAAATTGATTCCCTGAAATTTTATTATTTGATAATTAAATGGACATATTTGGATTCCAGAACATGTCTGGGGACACAAGATCCTTAATTCTATGACAATTGTCTTTTAAGAATATCGGTAAATACTACGATATCTTAATTGACTAGAATTATTGAAGGATCTGAATTTTATAGATTTTGACTTATTTGATTTTGCAAATATTAATTAATTAATATTTGAGATGGGCACCGATTTATTCCAGAACTTGTCTGGGGACGTTAACCACTGATTCTAGAATTTGTCTTTCAAGTATATCGGTGGGTGCCGCGATATCTTAATCGACTAGAATTACAGATGGTCAAAGGGTTTAACAGATTTATTTTGCGTTATACGCTACTGTTAAAGGGACATCACGCTACTATATGTATTATTTAATATACGGTATGAGAGCAATATCGCACGAAGCAATGTCAGTGTGAAGAGGCAAGTCGTTTCCAAGGTCTACCCAGAGCTTGGTTTAGCCGAGACACGAGGATCTGAACTTTGCATTCCTAATACTCTGCCTACCAATAATACTTAAATATAGTAGTGGCTTTATTGTACTTTAATAAGTACGGACATTTCATCTTACTGTAGTTACGTATTTATAATATGATACGGACAGTAAGGAAAGAAGAAAAGAATTATTTCTTGCCGTCGCATTAAATATAATATATACGTAATTAAGTAATAAACGCGAATATATATTGCACTAATCTACTAAATAATCGCTAAAATAACATTCTACTGAATAAAATTAAAGAAAACGATTATAATAAAATTACATAGTAATACATACGTAAATATAAAAATAATAAAATAATATAAAATAATCGAGTCACACACCCACTCCATATGTTGTTAAGTTATGGAGTCCCTAGATGTTTGAAGGATTAGGGAGGTGGTCGTGGGAAGAGAATCTTGCCTTCCACAGTTTCCGGAGAGTCCTCCATTCCCTTCCGATAAACACAAACGACCGACTGGGTGATTGAGTCGCTGCATCCTGAATACAATTCCAGGTTTCCTCTTCGTCCTGGGATAGTGACGATAGAAACATCGCTCAAAGTATATGACGGCGTCACAAAGCCGATTCCAGGAGCTATAGTGGTCCGTCGCTCTCTGCAGGAGAGGTGAGAGTCCCTGAGAGACGTCTGATGTTCCAGAGCTCCAATCGCTCTCTCTGATCTTCATGAAGGATCCACTCGCGGAGGGGAGGCCCAGATCCACGGCGTCGTCCCTGGCAACATGTAATACCGACAGATCTATCCCGGGTTCAAATAACTCCGATCCACCCGTCCGGGTTTCAGGTTCGACTTTCTCCGCTCCCTTGGCTGGTCTAATCTCAGTCGGAGTAAGATGGGGAGGCCATTCATTCTCCTTACTCAGGAAGTCGGGTTCACCTAACCGGTCTATAGTATCTGTCAGTTCTTGAGGAGTTGCTCCTCTGGAAGCGATGTCAGTTGGATTAAACTTCTTGGGGCAATATCTCCATTGATCTATATTGGAGCTAAGATTGTCATTATCTGAGGAGTGTGGTGTTCCCTCAGTTGGGTCGTCTCCCTCACTAGTATCATCTTCCCATTCACTCACCTGGCAGACGCGATCTTGAAGCAGTCTTTCCCTGAGCGTTCTACGGGAAGGTCCAGTAAGGTACCAACCTACTCTAGTTCTTACCGCATAGGTCTGTAGTGGCTGCGGTTGAGCAGGTCGTTTCTCTAATGTCTCCAGCGCCTCATGCGCGTTTTGGCCGATGAGTATTTGCACTCCAGGGTAATCAGTCTGGAATCGAGGTATGTTAAGATGTTGGATGCTCTCATCCTCGTCCCAATTATAAAGGTCTGCTTGAGTAGTAGCGAAGTTCTTTATAGCCACCATTTTCACTGACCTTATGCTATGTTCTCCTAGTTCGTCTTGTGGGGTGGACAACGCGCCTACATAATAATCAGCTGTTATTGTAGATTTCCAAACTTGCATAATGCCTGACATGTTGAGCTTAGTTTGGAACTTGGGTTGTCCAGCAAATATATCTTCGGCTAGCTCTTTATCGATGAATGTTCCTGTGCTGCCGGAGTCCAGGAGGGCGTTCACTACATAACTCCGTTTAGGTCCGTGCACCCTTACCTGCACCACAGGAAACTCTCGGATTCCTATATTGGAAGTTGGCGCTTTCCAAGATGGTTGTTGATCGGAAGTAGTTAAGGTAAGGTCGCTGTCTGTGTCTTTCTCATGTACGAGTGCTCGATACACTGCGGTGGTGTTTATTAGGTAACAGGATTCGTTTTGGTCGGAGAACTCGTCCGTATAGAATCCTTCCATCTCAGATTGATCAGTGTCGTTCACATCACTGAATTGGACATGTAGTTCGGACTCACTTACCTGACTCGGGCTGTTTCGTTCGAATTCCGTGTGCAACAAGATATGATGTTTTGCGCCGCACTTTGCACACCTTGCGTCGGAGTTACAGGTTCGCCGTTGGTGTCCTCGTCTGAGGCAATTATAACACAACCGCTTATCCCACATGACTTCACGTCTATCCTTTAGTGATTTCCTCAGGAATTTATCACACGCATTTAAACGGTGGGGCCCGTCGCACAGCACACATTTGGGCTTGATGTTACTTACCTTGTTTTGAGTCACATTGTGTACACTTGCCTTTTCTTCGGGCTTTCTCACCTGAATTCTCTTGGGAGACGTGGGAGGAGTTTTTCTTGCTTGTTCTCCCCTGTCATTTGTTCGAGACTTGAATTTACTTACCTGATCTTTAGGCACTTTATTCACGTAATAAGATCTATCCGTGTCCTTCCCGCTATCTTCTCCTTGTGAAGTCTGGCTTTCGCCGTCGTCGGTATAACATACTGGTATTACCCTTCTCCTAGAAACGGGTTTCTCACTTACCTTGTTTTCCAATGTCTTCTCTCTGGACTGCCTTAGGAGCTGTAATTTCACTTCTCCATCTAAGAATGACATGAGATCAGCCATGGTAGGGTCTCGTCGTTGTTGTTCCATCATATATAACACTTTCTTATCCCAGCGTGTACCTACTCCACCCTTCGGTAAAGTAGAAGCCACTGCTCTAATAACCATAGTGTTCTGATACTCATGAGACTTACCTAGCCAATCTAATTGTCTGCAGATCTCCTGAATTTCATCGGAAAACTCTATAATCCCGCTGCTAATAAACTTTCGGGGCGCTACCAACTTTGCATACAAATACCCAGCTATGTTATTCCTATTACCATACCTGATGTTTAGTGTATCCCAAACTTGTCTTAATCCGTCTGGATGTCCAATAAACCTTAACGCCATTAACTTGGGAGATCCTTCCAAGCACTCGATGAGGTATCTAAGTTTTTCTCCATTAGATAGTACAGAGTTCTGTATGTTATCTTTGTAATATTCATTAAAAGGTAACCATTTCATCTCATCTCCATTGAATTTGACTATCTCTCCCACCTTCACCGCTTGCCGGGCTTCGGTTCTAGCCATTTGACGCGTAAAACTTTCTTGGGCCATCGTGTTATTTAATATCGAGTTATCGGTATATAAATTTCTCGGATTATGATCAGGTCTATAGGGAATGTCATTATCAACAGGTCTATAATTACCCTTAATAGGGTTCACTATAGGAGTTTCTACTTCGCTAGCAGTATAAATGCGTGTAGGCTCCACACCTTGCGCATGAGATACTTCAGACCTAACGGGTTGACACATTGTTACAGAGGGTGGTGGTATACCCTTTTGAGTATTTACTAATTTATCGCGCTCTAGCGCGATACTTTGCTGCACTTCTTGCAACTCTAGTCTACTTTCCCTTACTGTGCCCTTGAATTGCTGGACAGTCTCCTGCATCTGCCCGAGCAGGATATCCATCCCCCGCCGTCCCCTGTCCACCCATTCGACCGCCGAAGCGGGAGTCGCCAACGTTGTAGCGGGCGGACGAGGGACAACGGGCGACAAATTATGAATATTTCGCTCGGGGTCCAGGACCTGAACTGTCGCCTGGGCAGTTCTACTGGGCACAGGTAGCTTAGTGCTATGTAGAGGGAATTTAGAAGTAGCTTCAGGGAGCACAGGTGTGTCTATCACCGAAGGGGTGATTTCAAGAACAGGCCTAATTATTTCAGGCTCATCTACTATAGTAGGGAGTCTTTCTATTTTAATTATTTGGTCTGTGGGCTCAGTACTACCTAAGTTGGTGTTATTTAGTTGCCTTCTAACAGCTGGAGGCAAATCAGGCAATTTCTGCCGGTGGAATGTTCTTTTATGTCTGCTTAGGCGAGATCGATTTCTTCCGCCTTCAGTGTCGGTGGTATCGCCTTCCTCAGATGAGGTATACCCTTGTCTTTTGGGAGTAGATCGACTCATCATCTGCATATTACTAGCTGCTAACTGTTTACTGAAGTCGTCTTGCTTCTCTTGAAGATTTTCCAACTCCAGTTGGATGATCTCTTCAGCCGCTTTTCGTTCTACTTCCGCCACTGCTGCCGCTTTTGCCTCTTTTCGTTCTGCTTCCGCCACTGTTCGTTCTGCTTCCGCCACTGCTGCCGCTTTTGCCGCTGCCGCTGCCGCTTTTGCCTCTGCCGCTGCCGCTTTTCTTTCTGCCTCTGCCACTGCTGCTATCTTTCTGTCTTCTATACGCTTTTTCCTTACTTGTTCTTCCCTTTCTCTAGCGATGCGGAGTTGTTCATCGAATTTAGCTTGGTTCGCCGCTAACCTATCCACATCAATCGCATCTAACACAAGTTTGGCTCCTTCGCTATTAGGGCTAAGTCCCTCTAGCCTTCTCCTCAACTCTTCATCTCCCACAAAACGCTGATAGTCTGACAGATAGATATCAATGGCATCCTTCTTATGCGGTTTCTCTGCCGTCGCTTCACTTTCCACTTGGGAAAAAGTAGCGTCTGTTGATTCTCCATGGGTTGAGCGCTCCTCCAACTGAGCTTTCCACTGAGCTGCTCCTTGAACCTGGCGACTCACCCGTTGAAACCAAGTCTTCACGGCAACTTGCAACGACGTGTCTTGTCTTCTTTTAGAAGCCTCCTCAAAGGCGGATAAGATTAGCCTAATCCGCAGAACCCTTTCTCTAACTTGATAAAGCAGCGATCCCTGCTCTTGAGGTCCTTGAGGTTGTTGAAACAGTTGTCTCTCTACTCGCTCCATAGAGCTGAAGAATCCCTGTGCGTATCCGGCTGCGGACCTCTTCCATACAGCTGGATCGATGGTTTCCTTGGCTACTCCCATCCGGTGTATGTCTTCCCAGGCAGCTTCTGATAAATCAAACGGGAGTCCGGGTCCGGGGAAGTTCCATTGCGACTCGACAATAGACTTCAGTTCTTCACTAGTGTAGCCCGCGTAGCTATCTCTAGTTGTCCGTTGACTCTTCGCCCAATCAATCTGGTGTTCTTCCACCGCGATCAATAACCCGGCGAGCACGGCTGCAGGAAGGATGAGAAGGGGATCCGTATAAACAGCATCCGTCATCTCTGCTCCGCTCTCGGGTGTCAGCTCTACAGTATCATCACTACTGGAGCTGCTGGGCCGCTGAGGAATAAGTTCTTGACTAGCGGGTTGTTGCTGTTCCGCTGCCCTTTGGTCTCGCTTGACCTGAGCTCGAGTGCCTATGATAGACCTACGATGTTGGACTAGCCTAGGTTCTGTTATTACTACTGGAGGGATGACTTTCCTCACAGTGGGAGGTGAACTGGATTTACGACCAGACGTTTGTACGTCTCTATCTGAGTCGCAGATAGTTACATCTAATAAACTGTCTGACAGGTTCTGCTTAGTATCAGACATGACTATGTATACCGTTGAATGTCTACTGCTGTATTACAGTCTAAGCAAGTCTAGTAACTCAGTATGAACTGCTAGCCTAGTAATTAATTACCGTTACCGCTACTCAGTGTAGCGTGATATATATATAATATATTAGAATACCGGTATACTTATAGTATATATAACTATATAAGTATTATTACAGACTAGGTTTATCACAGAATACCGGTATAATTTTAGCACAAATATATATAAATATATAATAGGCCTATCGGAATACCGGTATACAGCTTACAGTTTGTAGGATATATAATTCTGAAATAGAATTAATTACAAGTACCGGTATAATTTCAGCCTAGATTTATAGAAATAAAGATAATAGGCCTATCGTAAATACCGGTATATCAATTATTTCAAATAATTGAATTTCTGTTACTTTAGGGTTACTTTGTTACTTTACTTACTTTATTACCGTTATTTGAGCAGTAATCCAACTGATATTGAGACCTGATGGTTGTATGGTAGGCCTACGATTTATAAATCGTTAGATTTGATTTATAATATATATATACCCGTTTTAATGGGTTTTGTCAATGTTTGAAATAAATGTTATTATTTCTGGGGGTAATCACTACACAAAGCGGTGCGCTTTCAATGAAGTGTTACTTATGAGACACTAAAACAAATAATACTAATTTACCTAAGTTACTTAATACTACAAATTACGTACAATTCGGGTGAGATTACAATCTCTAAATAAATGCAAAATTTTACAAAAACGCAGAATACGAATTTTTAGGGTAATTTTACAAGAAGTCTACAAACCAGCCTAACAAAGGGTTAGAAATCTGATTATTACAGCGGACAGGGTACTACGGTATTTGAAATAATAAGTAGTAGTAAATACACTGCGTTGTCTAGATAGGAAAATGCCACCGCCTGACGACCTATAGCCGTATCGCTATAGGTTCTACGTTATGTATCACGGAGTGTTCCTACCTAGAAGTTAATAGAGCTAATCGAATGTGCCTATCAACCACTTTACAACACAAATATAATGCCTACAATAATTACTTCGGAAAGCACCGTACACTAAACCCTAAATTAGGTACGAGTACTTGTATAACAAATAATCAGTAGTTAAATATACTTGAACAGCTAAAAGAACCACGGCATCTGCTGGAGTGACCGATGCACAAAATCACCAGTCTTTACCTACGCCGAGCAGCCCGTATAGTACCGGGGTTAATTTAACTATAACGGTATGTATAACAAACACAATTACTGTAGGAACAAACTTAGGGACTTGAATGTTGCGAATAATCGCATAAACTCTGAATAATAAATATTACGCTACGCGTACAAACTACTCAAATAAAATACAGACCGAACACTGACAGACTACTATCAAGCCTAAACAAACTACGGTATATGCAGACTCCGAAATGATTAGGGAGTATGCGCTCTAACCCAGTAGTGCGACTTATTCTTTAGCTGGGGGATTACCTTACAGCGTTCGCTGCCCCTACTGCCTAATCGTACTTAATCGGACAGATGATCTACACACGCGGCAATCCGTTCAGACCTAACAACAGCCAGACAACTATCCAGCCTACAAATTATCTAAATAAAATTATACGCTACCCGTACAGACTTACACAAACAAAGTACAGACTAAACGATGGCAGACTACTCTCAAGCCTAAATAAACCACAGGACATGCAGACTCCGAAATGATTAGGGAGTATGCGCTCTAACCCAGTAGTGCGACTTATTCTTTAGCTGGGGGATTACCTTACAGCGTTGCTGCCCCTACTTCCTAACCGTACTTAATCGGACAAGTGCTCTACACACACTGCAATTCGTTCAGACTTAACAGCAATCAGACAACAGCTCAGCCTACAAATTGTCTGTACAATCTGATCAGGTTTATCATAAAACTTGACAGAAATAAGTAAAATCTCAATAAAAAATCAGGGCGGCCGTCCCTGATTAATTATTAAGGCCTACTGGTATATAACAATCAAAATCGAATAATACTGCTGTACCTGTACTGCTGTAGGTACCGGTCCGGGTGGTTAGGTAGTCAGGCCTACTGGTACCGGTTCTGGCAGTTGGGCCTACTGACCTACAGATGTACCGGTTGACCGGTACTTTTAACTTTATTGCTTACTGCAATAAGAAGCTATATCCTTTAATGTTCGCGCTTTCAGACCTTTGGCAGTTTAACCCACCAAATTAAGATGTCTTCTAGATATTAAATCAGTTTTTAGTCTATGACAAGTATTTGATTCACTACACTAGTCGAAACCAATCCGTGCGCGACCATTCACCCGCTGGATATTCCCGGGAGATTGGGTTCGACGGTTTAATTTTATTGCTATGTAAGCCTTGTGTATTATTCGACTGACAGTATTATATAATCTCTGACAATATTATTCACCTTCGGGAATATTAACAGTTCCTTTAGGACGTGGCGCTTTATCTATATAAACAGAGTTATGACTTAAACTACTCACAGCGATATGGCTTAATTATAATTCACATATATGGCGCATTCTTTAGGAATTGCTTCTTTAACAGACTCACTCATACACAATGCTGCACAATACTGCACACTAATCTGTCAATCTTCACTGATTTTAGTCACATATAAAAGGAACACAGACTGAATCATGTAGGGTCTATCAAATAACATTAGATTCACTTCAAACCACTTTAACATAAGTCACAATCGTTTATCTGTAACCCTTCTCTCTTACCTTCGGTATATCAAGAATATTGGGTTTCGGGGTTGTTTATCGTTATTCCAAATATAATTATTCATCAACCATATTATGAAGAACTGACGGTAAATAGCAGTATAACAATATAAAAGTATGCACAATGTTACACAGTATGCAGTGTATGCAGTACTGCAGTATGCAGACATCAGTCATCAGTATGCAGTGATTCCATGAGTCAGGTAGGTGCGTTAAAGGATATATGCCCTTTATAATTAAACCTACTAGTGTAAGACTAAAAACTAAAACACGGAGGTGCCAAAGCCGGTTCTTAGGCTCTGGACAAAAACAATAACACTGAACTACTGAGTTTCTGTATATACCTCCAACACAGAGATAACAAACGCTCTGATTGGTCAACCTGAACAACGAGAGAACAGAGAAACAAAGAAACGTCGACGTGGCAATATCAGCTGCTAGCCGTCGTCATGGTAGCGACACTGTTTTCAAGAGTATCGTGCTTTTACGTCACGGAATTACGGATTATGTCCTCTAAAGTACAAATACAGAAGAAATAGCTCTTATGTCCGCTAAAACACCAGTACAGCAAGGACACGGCCTTTTTATGCCTGGTAAACCAACTACAGAGTACTTTACGGGAAAAATAAGGAAAAATAACCGGACAATTCAGTAAAAGCTTTTACAGACACATGTGAGAGAGACCGGTCAATAATTATAAGGATTAGTATGATCATCTTTTTTAAACAATGGTATAATTAAGGCTGTGCGCCAAACTGTAGGCAATGCACTTGTACAGAAAGATACATTAAAAATAACTGATAATGGAATATATAAGCACCTTGGAAGTTTCGAAAAAATATAACTGGGTACTCCATCTGGAGTTCTACTCAATTTCCCATCTAGTTTTCTAAGCACAGAATAAAGAGCATCTGGAGAAAAATCAATAGTACATTTATTAACATTATGTGGAACTCTTCTGGGAAAGGAAGGCACTGTATGATTATCTTTTGTGAAATTTTCTGAAAAAATGCTAGAAAATATATTTGCTCTCGTTACATCATCGATAATAATTTTGCCATTTATCTTAAGAGCGGATATACCAGATTTAACTTTCCGTTTTGAGTTTACACGAAGTGGGGCCTTCGCGCAGCACGTGACTTAAATTTAATTTAAGTACTAATTCGAAAGTATTACTGTATTAGCAAATTTTAAGCAGATTTCGCCTAATCACTTTTTACCTCTTTCATTTCTATTCAGACATTTCTGACTCTAGCGGTATAGTGAGAACTGAAGATGGATTAGGGTCTCCAGCCCCACAAAGACACAGCCTATGGATGAATAGTACATACGTACATCGGCCAAGTTTCATCTTGAATAACGGATAACGAAATGAGAGACGGATCTCACTTTCAGAAATTTCGTCGTATAGCGGCAGACCGATTAAATCTCTCCCCCCCCCCCCCCCCCCCCCCACAAAGACGCAGCATGTGGTCCAGAATATATGGCAAGATTCAGCTTAAACTGATTAAAATCAATGAGACGGGAGAATCCATTCACTTTCAGGCATAAAGTAGTCCTATAGCGGGTGACTGTTGAACTGATTTTCAACAAAACAAATTTTCAACTTGGCAGCTTTAAATTCGACAAAGTTATAAGCATGTCAATATCATAACGACGACAACGATTTCACTTTCAGACATTTGGCCCTCTAGCGGCAGACTGGAGAACTGCAGATGGATTCGCCTCCTTTGAAAGTCACAGCTAATGGTCTAATACATATCTGCCAAGTTTCAGCTTAAACGGATTAAAAGCAAAGAAATGGGAGGGCATTTAATGTTTAGACATGTGGCCCTCTAGCGGGAGACCATTGCACTGATGGTGTCTGAAAGTCTCTCAAAAATCTCAACTTTAGCTCATATTGATACCTACAAATTTTCAACTTGGCAGCTTTAAATCCGACAAAGTTATTAGCATGTCAAAATCGTAACGACGACAACGATTTCACTTTCAGACCTTTGGCCCTCTAGCGGCAGACTGGAGAACTGCAGATGAATTCGCCTCCTTTGAAAGTCACAGCTAATGGTCTAATACATATCTGCCACGTTTCAGCTTAAACGGATTAAAAGCAAAGAAATGGGAGGGCATTTAATGTTTAGACATGTGGCCCTCTAGCGGGAGACCATTGCACTGATGGTGTCTGAAAGTCTCTCAAAAATCTCAACTTTTGCTCATATTGATACCTACAAATTTTCAACTTGGCAGCTTTAAATCCGACAAAGTTATTAGCATGTCAAAATCGTAACGACGACGACGACGACGACGACAACGACGACGACGACGACGACAACTATTTGCATAAATTGACCCACCCCCTAACAGTGTCAATTCGCTAAGGCTCCGCCAACTTCGTGGCTCGCCCCACAAGTAATGCGGTTGGAGAAAGCTAGGACTAGGATCGGCATGCTGCATTGCAGCTGCATTTTTAAGAATGCTGTGCCGGCTTGTCAACAAAATTGCACCGCCACAACTCCCTATCACCCATGACATTTGCTAGATCATCCGCATCTTTAAGGCCAGTGTCCTTTAAGATGCGTCTCAAGAAAGTCATGGGCTGTCCACCATGCTTATTCACTCCATGAGGCTGCCAAAGTACAAGATTATGCACTGGCTGGTCCTCACGGCGAAAGCAATGTCCTGCAAAGCGGAGGCGATTTTGTTCTAGTGTCAAGCTTGGGGGAACCAATGAGACACCTCCAATGTTATATAGTGTATGGTTGGAGATGTGTGCATTGTACTTGACACAATGAACCCGGCGTAGCATTCTTGTGAATGTGCCATCCAGAGATTTGGTGTCCTCAGCAGTTAGAGCCCAGCATGGACTCCCGTAGAGGAGTACTGGAACTACTGCTGCTCTAAATAATCGGACCTTAAGTTTCCGATTAATTCTAGGTGACTTCCAAATCCTGGAAAGCCTATTCAAGGCTGCCCATGCCTTTCCCTTACGTATTCGAAGGTCCTCACCTGACTTCCGGATCCATGATCCCAGGTAACAGAAGTCGTCCACATGCTCAAGCATACCATCCTTTGAGCTTATGCTCATCCGATCAGAGACTTGCTGGGGACTTTCAAAGTTAACTGTCAGAATTTTGGTCTTTCTGGAGTTAATAAAAAGACCAACACTAGAAGCAGCATGTTCTAATGAGCTGAGGAGCCGTTGGGCTCCCTCTAATGATTCTGAGAGTACTCCTAAGTCATCAGCAAAGTCTAGATCAGTTAGGTACTTGGCAGGATTTCCTCGACTTCTGGAGCCAGTAGGTGGAGTTATCATCACCCCATCATCATTATGATGATCTAAGGACATGCGTAGAACATAGTCAACCACAATAATGAACAAGAATGGTGCAAGTGTGTCTCCTTGGAGGACGCCCCATAACACTTCAAATGGTTCTGTGTCACCGTCAACAGTAGACACAAATGTTGTCGAACCATCGTATACTGATCTGATTGCTGCAATAATTTCATCAGGAATCCCATATAATGAAAGTATGCTGAACATACGTGACCGAGAGACTGAATCAAAGGCCTTGAAGAAGTCAACAAAGATAACAGCCAGATGCCTGTCTTTCTTTTTTGATAATTCTTCAATTATCCTTCTAAGTGCCAAAATGGGCTCCATGGTCCCACGACCTTTACGGAACCCATTCTGATTTCCACGGAGCAGTCTCTCAATGGGATCCCTGATGCGATTTAATAGAATCCTATTGTATAGCTTTGCAGCAATCGAGATCAATGAGATTCCCCGAAAAGAACCATAGAGTGTTAGGTTGCCCTTCTTGGGAACTGGCACCAACTTATTTGTTTTCATTTCTTGTGGGACTCTTGTTGTACGGTACATGTCTACTATGATGGGATAGATGAGCTTTAAACACTCAGGTATTTTAAAGACCTCAGGGGGAACACCATCTACTCCACTGGCACGATTGGTCTTAATGCTCTTTGCAGCAGCCTTCACTTCTGCAAAGGAGATATCGCCAATGGGAATATCTGGGAGTACAGACTCAGACACTTTTACTTCTATAAAGTTATCAGGCAATACCCTGTCATTATTGAGGAGCTTTTCAAAGTGGGCTTTCCAACCATTGAGGCGATCGGCTGGTGATTCAGCCTTAACCTTGGTGGTTGGTTGGCTTTTCCGCCCAGTAAGCAGATTGATCGATTTCCATGCCTGGGATGATTGCCTGCTGTCGTCAGCATCATTGATGGCATCAACCTGTTGGTTTATTAGCTCCTGTAGATTAACAGAGTACTGCCTGTTCAGGGACCTAGATGCAGCCTTAACTGCATTCTTGGCCGCTGTAGTCTGTTTGAGTCGGGACTCTTTCTGCGCCTTATGAAGGTCATTTCGGCACTTCTGAATTTTGTTGTCA
>JAUCBJ010004197.1:0-15626 GCA_032718475.1 Nemertoderma westbladi
CGATATATAAGTTGATCCGGTTCTACCGCACCCTGGGACTCACGTAGCTTATATATAAGTTGATCCAGTTCTACCGCACCCTGGGACTCACGTAGCTTATATATAAGTCACTTACAGTTCTACCGCACCCGGGGACTCACGTAGCTTATATATAAGTTGATCCAGTTCTACCGCACCCCGGGACTCACGTAGCTTATATATAAGTTGATCCAGTTCTACCGCACCCCGGGACTCACGTAGCTTATATATAAGTTGATACAGTTCTACCGCACCCCGGGACTCACGTAGCTTATATATAAGTTGATCCAGTTCTACCGCACCCTGGGACTCACGTAGCTTATATATAAGTTGATACAGTTCTACCGCACCCCGGGACTCACGTAGCTTATATATAAGTTGATCCAGTTCTACCGCACCCCGGGACTCACGTAGCTTATATATATAAGTCACTTACAGTTCTACCGCACCCTGGGACTCACGTAGCTTATATATAAGTTGATCCAGTTCTACCGCACCCTGGGACTCACGTAGCTTATATATAAGTCACTTACAGTTCTACCGCACCCGGGGACTCACGTAGCTTATATATAAGTTGATCCAGTTCTACCGCACCCTGGGACTCACGTAGCTTATATATAAGTTGATCCAGTTCTACCGCACCCCGGGACTCACGTAGCTTATATATAAGTTGATCCAGTTCTACCGCACCCCGGGACTCACGTAGCTTATATATAAGTTGATCCAGTTCTACCGCACCCCGGGACTCACGTAGCTTATATATAAGTTGATACAGTTCTACCGCACCCCGGGACTCACGTAGCTTATATATAAGTTGATCCAGTTCTACCGCACCCCGGGACTCACGTAGCTTATATATATAAGTCACTTACAGTTCTACCGCACCCTGGGACTCACGTAGCTTATATATAAGTTGATCCAGTTCTACCGCACCCTGGGACTCACGTAGCTTATATATAAGTCACTTACAGTTCTACCGCACCCGGGGACTCACGTAGCTTATATATAAGTTGATCCAGTTCTACCGCACCCTGGGACTCACGTAGCTTATATATAAGTTGATCCAGTTCTACCGCACCCCGGGACTCACGTAGCTTATATATAAGTTGATACAGTTCTACCGCACCCCGGGACTCACGTAGCTTATATATAAGTTGATCCAGTTCTACCGCACCCTGGGACTCACGTAGCTTATATATAAGTCACTTACAGTTCTACCGCACCCCGGGACTCACGTAGCTTATATATAAGTTGATCCAGTTCTACCGCACCCTGGGACTCACGTAGCTTATATATAAGTTGATCCAGTTCTACCGCACCCTGGGACTCACGTAGCTTATATATAAGTTGATCCAGTTCTACCGCACCCCGGGACTCACGTAGCTTATATATAAGTTGATCCAGTTCTACCGCACCCTGGGACTCACGTAGCTTATATATAAGTTGATCCAGTTCTACCGCACCCCGGGACTCACGTAGCTTATATATAAGTTGATCCAGTTCTACCGCACCCTGGGACTCACGTAGCTTATATATAAGTCACTTACAGTTCTACCGCACCCCGGGACTCACGTAGCTTATATATAAGTCACTTACAGTTCTACCGCACCCCGGGACTCACGTAGCTTATATATAAGTTGATCCAGTTCTACCGCACCCTGGGACTCACGTAGCTTATATATAAGTCACTTACAGTTCTACCGCACCCGGGGACTCACGTAGCTTATATATAAGTTGATCCAGTTCTACCGCACCCTGGGACTCACGTAGCTTATATATAAGTTGATCCAGTTCTACCGCACCCCGGGACTCACGTAGCTTATATATAAGTTGATACAGTTCTACCGCACCCCGGGACTCACGTAGCTTATATATAAGTTGATCCAGTTCTACCGCACCCGGGGACTCACGTAGCTTATATATAAGTTGATCCAGTTCTACCGCACCCTGGGACTCACGTAGCTTATATATAAGTTGATCCAGTTCTACCGCACCCAGGGACTCACGTAGCTTATATATAAGTTGATCCAGTTCTACCGCACCCTGGGACTCACGTAGCTTATATATAAGTTGATCCAGTTCTACCGCACCCAGGGACTCACGTAGCTTATATATAAGTTGATCCAGTTCTACCGCACCCTGGGACTCACGTAGCTTATATATAAGTTGATCCAGTTCTACCGCACCCTGGGACTCACGTAGCTTATATATAAGTTGATCCAGTTCTACCGCACCCTGGGACTCACGTAGCTTATATATAAGTTGATCCAGTTCTACCGCACCCCGGGACTCACGTAGCTTATATATAAGTTGATCCAGTTCTACCGCACCCCGGGACTCACGTAGCTTATATATAAGTTGACCCAGTTCTACCGCACCCTGGGACTCACGTAGCTTATATATAAGTTGATCCAGTTCTACCGCACCCTGGGACTCACGTAGCTTATATATAAGTTGATCCAGTTCTACCGCACCCTGGGACTCACGTAGCTTATATATAAGTTGATCCAGTTCTACCGCACCCTGGGACTCACGTAGCTTATATATAAGTTGATCCAGTTCTACCGCACCCTGGGACTCACGTAGCTTATATATAAGTTGATCCGGTTCTACCGCACCCCGGGACTCACGTAGCTTATATATAAGTTGATCCAGTTCTACCGCACCCCGGGACTCACGTAGCTTATATATAAGTTGATCCAGTTCTACCGCACCCCGGGACTCACGTAGCTTATATATAAGTTGATCCAGTTCTACCGCACCCCGGGACTCACGTAGCTTATATATAAGTTGATCCAGTTCTACCGCACCCTGGGACTCACGTAGCTTATATATAAGTCACTTACAGTTCTACCGCACCCTGGGACTCACGTAGCTTATATATAAGTCACTTACAGTTCTACCGCACCCTGGGACTCACGTAGCTTATATATAAGTTGATCCAGTTCTACCGCACCCTGGGACTCACGTAGCTTATATATAAGTTGATCCGGTTCTACCGCACCCTGGGACTCACGTAGCTTATATATAAGTTGATCCAGTTCTACCGCACCCCGGGGCTCATGTAGCTTATATATAAGTTGATCCAGTTCTACCGCACCCTGGGACTCACGTAGCTTATATATAAGTTGATCCAGTTCTACCGCACCCCGGGACTCACGTAGCTTATATATAAGTTGATCCAGTTCTACCGCATCCTGGGACTCACGTAGCTTATATATAAGTTGATCCAGTTCTACCGCACCCTGGGACTCACGTAGCTTATATATAAGTTGATCCAGTTCTACCGCACCCAGGGACTCACGTAGCTTATATATAAGTTGATCCAGTTCTACCGCACCCTGGGACTCACGTAGCTTATATATAAGTTGATCCAGTTCTACCTCACCCAGGGACTCACGTAGCTTATATATAAGTTGATACAGTTCTACCGCACCCTGGGACTCACGTAGCTTATATATAAGTCACTTACAGTTCTACCGCACCCGGGGACTCACGTAGCTTATATATAAGTTGATCCAGTTCTACCGCACCCTGGGACTCACGTAGCTTATATATAAGTTGATCCAGTTCTACCGCACCCCGGGACTCACGTAGCTTATATATAAGTTGATCCAGTTCTACCGCACCCCGGGACTCACGTAGCTTATATATAAGTTGATCCAGTTCTACCGCACCCCGGGACTCACGTAGCTTATATATAAGTTGATACAGTTCTACCGCACCCCGGGACTCACGTAGCTTATATATAAGTTGATCCAGTTCTACCGCACCCCGGGACTCACGTAGCTTATATATATAAGTCACTTACAGTTCTACCGCACCCTGGGACTCACGTAGCTTATATATAAGTTGATCCAGTTCTACCGCACCCTGGGACTCACGTAGCTTATATATAAGTCACTTACAGTTCTACCGCACCCGGGGACTCACGTAGCTTATATATAAGTTGATCCAGTTCTACCGCACCCTGGGACTCACGTAGCTTATATATAAGTTGATCCGGTTCTACCGCACCCTGGGACTCACGTAGCTTATATATAAGTTGATCCAGTTCTACCGCACCCTGGGACTCACGTAGCTTATATATAAGTTGATCCAGTTCTACCGCACCCTGGGACTCACGTAGCTTATATATAAGTCACTTACAGTTCTACCGCACCCGGGGGCTCACGTAGCTTATATATAAGTTGATCCAGTTCTACCGCACCCTGGGACTCACGTAGCTTATATATAAGTTGATCCAGTTCTACCGCACCCCGGGACTCACGTAGCTTATATATAAGTTGATCCAGTTCTACCGCACCCTGGGACTCACGTAGCTTATATATAAGTCACTTACAGTTCTACCGCACCCGGGGGCTCACGTAGCTTATATATAAGTTGATCCAGTTCTACCGCACCCCGGGACTCACGTAGCTTATATATAAGTTGATCCAGTTCTACCGCACCCTGGGACTCACGTAGCTTATATATAAGTCACTTACAGTTCTACCGCACCCGGGGGCTCACGTAGCTTATATATAAGTTGATCCAGTTCTACCGCACCCCGGGACTCACGTAGCTTATATATAAGTTGATCCAGTTCTACCGCACCCCGGGACTCACGTAGCTTATATATAAGTTGATCCAGTTCTACCGCACCCTGGGACTCACGTAGCTTATATATAAGTCACTTACAGTTCTACCGCACCCGGGGGCTCACGTAGCTTATATATAAGTTGATCCAGTTCTACCGCACCCCGGGACTCACGTAGCTTATATATAAGTTGATCCAGTTCTACCGCACCCTGGGACTCACGTAGCTTATATATAAGTTGATACAGTTCTACCGCACCCTGGGACTCACGTAGCTTATATATAAGTTGATCCAGTTCTACCGCACCCCGGGACTCACGTAGCTTATATATAAGTTGATCCAGTTCTACCGCACCCTGGGACTCACGTAGCTTATATATAAGTTGATCCAGTTCTACCGCACCCTGGGACTCACGTAGCTTATATATAAGTTGATCCAGTTCTACCGCACCCCGGGACTCACGTAGCTTATATATAAGTTGATCCAGTTCTACCGCACCCTGGGACTCACGTAGCTTATATATAAGTCGACTTCCAGTTCTACCGCACCCTGGGACTCACGTAGCTTATATATAAGTTGATCCAGTTCTACCGCACCCTGGGACTCACGTAGCTTATATATAAGTTGATCCAGTTCTACCGCACCCTGGGACTCACGTAGCTTATATATAAGTTGATCCAGTTCTACCGCACCCCGGGACTCACGTAGCTTATATATAAGTTGATCCAGTTCTACCGCACCCTGGGACTCACGTAGCTTATATATAAGTTGATCCAGTTCTACCGCACCCCGGGACTCACGTAGCTTATATATAAGTTGATCCAGTTCTACCGCACCCTGGGACTCACGTAGCTTATATATAAGTTGATCCAGTTCTACCGCACCCTGGGACTCACGTAGCTTATATATAAGTTGATCCAGTTCTACCGCACCCTGGGACTCACGTAGCTTATATATAAGTTGATCCAGTTCTACCGCACCCTGGGACTCACGTAGCTTATATATAAGTTGATCCAGTTCTACCGCACCCTGGGACTCACGTAGCTTATATATAAGTTGATCCAGTTCTACCGCACCCTGGGACTCACGTAGCTTATATATAAGTTGATCCAGTTCTACCGCACCCTGGGACTCACGTAGCTTATATATAAGTTGATCCAGTTCTACCGCACCCTGGGACTCACGTAGCTTATATATAAGTTGATCCAGTTCTACCGCACCCTGGGACTCACGTAGCTTATATATAAGTTGATCCAGTTCTACCGCACCCTGGGACTCACGTAGCTTATATATAAGTTGATCCAGTTCTACCGCACCCTGGGACTCACGTAGCTTATATATAAGTTGATCCAGTTCTACCGCACCCTGGGACTCACGTAGCTTATATATAAGTTGATCCAGTTCTACCGCACCCTGGGACTCACGTAGCTTATATATAAGTTGATCCAGTTCTACCGCACCCTGGGACTCACGTAGCTTATATATAAGTTGATCCAGTTCTACCGCACCCTGGGACTCACGTAGCTTATATATAAGTTGATCCAGTTCTACCGCACCCTGGGACTCACGTAGCTTATATATAAGTTGATCCAGTTCTACCGCACCCTGGGACTCACGTAGCTTATATATAAGTTGATCCAGTTCTACCGCACCCTGGGACTCACGTAGCTTATATATAAGTTGATCCAGTTCTACCGCACCCTGGGACTCACGTAGCTTATATATAAGTTGATCCAGTTCTACCGCACCCTGGGACTCACGTAGCTTATATATAAGTTGATCCAGTTCTACCGCACCCTGGGACTCACGTAGCTTATATATAAGTTGATCCAGTTCTACCGCACCCTGGGACTCACGTAGCTTATATATAAGTTGATCCAGTTCTACCGCACCCTGGGACTCACGTAGCTTATATATAAGTTGATCCAGTTCTACCGCACCCTGGGACTCACGTAGCTTATATATAAGTTGATCCAGTTCTACCGCACCCTGGGACTCACGTAGCTTATATATAAGTTGATCCAGTTCTACCGCACCCTGGGACTCACGTAGCTTATATATAAGTTGATCCAGTTCTACCGCACCCTGGGACTCACGTAGCTTATATATAAGTTGATCCAGTTCTACCGCACCCTGGGACTCACGTAGCTTATATATAAGTTGATCCAGTTCTACCGCACCCTGGGACTCACGTAGCTTATATATAAGTTGATCCAGTTCTACCGCACCCTGGGACTCACGTAGCTTATATATAAGTTGATCCAGTTCTACCGCACCCTGGGACTCACGTAGCTTATATATAAGTTGATCCAGTTCTACCGCACCCTGGGACTCACGTAGCTTATATATAAGTTGATCCAGTTCTACCGCACCCTGGGACTCACGTAGCTTATATATAAGTTGATCCAGTTCTACCGCACCCTGGGACTCACGTAGCTTATATATAAGTTGATCCAGTTCTACCGCACCCCGGGACTCACGTAGCTTATATATAAGTTGATCCAGTTCTACCGCACCCTGGGACTCACGTAGCTTATATATAAGTTGATACAGTTCTACCGCACCCTGGGACTCACGTAGCTTATATATAAGTTGATCCAGTTCTACCGCACCCTGGGACTCACGTAGCTTATATATAAGTTGATCCAGTTCTACCGCACCCCGGGACTCACGTAGCTTATATATAAGTTGATCCAGTTCTACCGCACCCTGGGACTCACGTAGCTTATATATAAGTTGATCCAGTTCTACCGCACCCTGGGACTCACGTAGCTTATATATAAGTTGATCCAGTTCTACCGCACCCTGGGACTCACGTAGCTTATATATAAGTTGATACAGTTCTACCGCACCCTGGGACTCACGTAGCTTATATATAAGTTGATACAGTTCTACCGCACCCTGGGACTCACGTAGCTTATATATAAGTTGATCCAGTTCTACCGCACCCTGGGACTCACGTAGCTTATATATAAGTTGATACAGTTCTACCGCACCCTGGGACTCACGTAGCTTATATATAAGTTGATACAGTTCTACCGCACCCTGGGACTCACGTAGCTTATATATAAGTTGATCCAGTTCTACCGCACCCCGGGACTCACGTAGCTTATATATAAGTTGATCCAGTTCTACCGCACCCTGGGACTCGCGTAGCTTATATATAAGTTGATCCAGTTCTACCGCACCCTGGGACTCACGTAGCTTATATATAAGTTGATCCAGTTCTACCGCACCCTGGGACTCACGTAGCTTATATATAAGTTGATACAGTTCTACCGCACCCTGGGACTCACGTAGCTTATATATAAGTTACTTACAGTTCTACCGCACCCTGGGACTCACGTAGCTTATATATAAGTTGATCCAGTTCTACCGCACCCCGGGACTCACGTAGCTTATATATAAGTTGATCCAGTTCTACCGCACCCTGGGACTCGCGTAGCTTATATATAAGTTGATCCAGTTCTACCGCACCCTGGGACTCACGTAGCTTATATATAAGTCACTTACAGTTCTACCGCACCCCGGGACTCACGTAGCTTATATATAAGTTGATCCCGTTCTACCGCACCCCGGGACTCACGTAGCTTATATATAAGTTGATCCGGTTCTACCGCACCCTGGGACTCACGTAGCTTATATATATAAGTCACTTACAGTTCTACCGCACCCAGGGACTCACGTAGCTTATATATAAGTTGATCCAGTTCTACCGCACCCTGGGACTCACGTAGCTTATATATAAGTTGATCCAGTTCTACCGCACCCTGGGACTCACGTAGCTTATATATAAGTTCATCCAGTTCTACCGCACCCTGGGACTCACGTAGCTTATATATAAGTTGATCCAGTTCTACCGCACCCTGGGACTCACGTAGCTTATATATAAGTTGATCCAGTTCTACCGCACCCCGGGACTCACGTAGCTTATATATAAGTTGATCCAGTTCTACCGCACCCTGGGACTCACGTAGCTTATATATAAGTTGATACAGTTCTACCGCACCCTGGGACTCACGTAGCTTATATATAAGTTGATACAGTTCTACCGCACCCTGGGACTCACGTAGCTTATATATAAGTTGATCCAGTTCTACCGCACCCCGGGACTCACGTAGCTTATATATAAGTTGATCCAGTTCTACCGCACCCTGGGACTCGCGTAGCTTATATATAAGTTGATCCAGTTCTACCGCACCCTGGGACTCACGTAGCTTATATATAAGTTGATCCAGTTCTACCGCACCCTGGGACTCACGTAGCTTATATATAAGTTGATACAGTTCTACCGCACCCTGGGACTCACGTAGCTTATATATAAGTTGATACAGTTCTACCGCACCCTGGGACTCACGTAGCTTATATATAAGTTGATCCAGTTCTACCGCACCCGGGGACTCACGTAGCTTATATATAAGTTGATCCAGTTCTACCGCACCCTGGGACTCACGTAGCTTATATATAAGTTGATCCGGTTCTACCGCACCCTGGGACTCACGTAGCTTATATATAAGTTGATCCAGTTCTACCGCACCCTGGGACTCACGTAGCTTATATATAAGTTGATCCAGTTCTACCGCACCCTGGGACTCACGTAGCTTATATATAAGTCACTTACAGTTCTACCGCACCCGGGGGCTCACGTAGCTTATATATAAGTTGATCCAGTTCTACCGCACCCTGGGACTCACGTAGCTTATATATAAGTTGATCCAGTTCTACCGCACCCCGGGACTCACGTAGCTTATATATAAGTTGATCCAGTTCTACCGCACCCTGGGACTCACGTAGCTTATATATAAGTCACTTACAGTTCTACCGCACCCGGGGGCTCACGTAGCTTATATATAAGTTGATCCAGTTCTACCGCACCCCGGGACTCACGTAGCTTATATATAAGTTGATCCAGTTCTACCGCACCCTGGGACTCACGTAGCTTATATATAAGTCACTTACAGTTCTACCGCACCCGGGGGCTCACGTAGCTTATATATAAGTTGATCCAGTTCTACCGCACCCCGGGACTCACGTAGCTTATATATAAGTTGATCCAGTTCTACCGCACCCCGGGACTCACGTAGCTTATATATAAGTTGATCCAGTTCTACCGCACCCTGGGACTCACGTAGCTTATATATAAGTCACTTACAGTTCTACCGCACCCGGGGGCTCACGTAGCTTATATATAAGTTGATCCAGTTCTACCGCACCCCGGGACTCACGTAGCTTATATATAAGTTGATCCAGTTCTACCGCACCCCGGGACTCACGTAGCTTATATATAAGTTGATACAGTTCTACCGCACCCTGGAACTCACGTAGCTTATATATAAGTTGATCCAGTTCTACCGCACCCCGGGACTCACGTAGCTTATATATAAGTTGATCCAGTTCTACCGCACCCTGGAACTCACGTAGCTTATATATAAGTTGATCCAGTTCTACCGCACCCTGGGACTCACGTAGCTTATATATAAGTTGATCCAGTTCTACCGCACCCCGGGACTCACGTAGCTTATATATAAGTTGATCCAGTTCTACCGCACCCCGGGACTCACGTAGCTTATATATAAGTCACTTACAGTTCTACCGCACCCGGGGGCTCACGTAGCTTATATATAAGTTGATCCAGTTCTACCGCACCCTGGAACTCACGTAGCTTATATATAAGTTGATCCAGTTCTACCGCACCCTGGGACTCACGTAGCTTATATATAAGTTGATCCAGTTCTACCGCACCCCGGGACTCACGTAGCTTATATATAAGTTGATCCAGTTCTACCGCACCCCGGGACTCACGTAGCTTATATATAAGTCACTTACAGTTCTACCGCACCCGGGGGCTCACGTAGCTTATATATAAGTTGATCCAGTTCTACCGCACCCTGGGACTCACGTAGCTTATATATAAGTCACTTACAGTTCTACCGCACCCGGGGGCTCACGTAGCTTATATATAAGTTGATCCAGTTCTACCGCACCCGGGGACTCACGTAGCTTATATATAAGTTGATCCAGTTCTACCGCACCCCGGGACTCACGTAGCTTATATATAAGTTGATCCAGTTCTACCGCACCCTGGGACTCACGTAGCTTATATATAAGTTGATCCAGTTCTACCGCACCCTGGGACTCACGTAGCTTATATATAAGTTGATCCAGTTCTACCGCACCCTGGGACTCACGTAGCTTATATATAAGTTGATCCAGTTCTACCGCACCCCGGGACTCACGTAGCTTATATATAAGTTGATCCAGTTCTACCGCACCCTGGGACTCACGTAGCTTATATATAAGTTGATCCAGTTCTACCGCACCCGGGGGCTCACGTAGCTTATATATAAGTTGATCCAGTTCTACCGCACCCTGGGACTCACGTTGCTTATATATAAGTTGATCCAGTTCTACCGCACCCTGGGACTCACGTAGCTTATATATAAGTTGATCCAGTTCTACCGCACCCTGGGACTCACGTAGCTTATATATAAGTTGATCCAGTTCTACCGCACCCTGGGACTCACGTAGCTTATATATAAGTTGATCCGGTTCTACCGCACCCTGGGACTCACGTAGCTTATATATAAGTTGATCCAGTTCTACCGCACCCTGGGACTCACGTAGCTTATATATAAGTTGATACAGTTCTACCGCACCCTGGGACTCACGTAGCTTATATATAAGTTGATACAGTTCTACCGCACCCTGGGACTCACGTAGCTTATATATAAGTTGATCCAGTTCTACCGCACCCTGGGACTCACGTAGCTTATATATAAGTTGATACAGTTCTACCGCACCCTGGGACTCACGTAGCTTATATATAAGTTGATACAGTTCTACCGCACCCTGGGACTCACGTAGCTTATATATAAGTTGATCCGGTTCTACCGCACCCCGGGACTCACGTAGCTTATATATAAGTTGATCCAGTTCTACCGCACCCTGGGACTCGCGTAGCTTATATATAAGTTGATCCAGTTCTACCGCACCCTGGGACTCACGTAGCTTATATATAAGTTGATCCAGTTCTACCGCACCCTGGGACTCACGTAGCTTATATATAAGTTGATACAGTTCTACCGCACCCTGGGACTCACGTAGCTTATATATAAGTTACTTACAGTTCTACCGCACCCTGGGACTCACGTAGCTTATATATAAGTTGATCCAGTTCTACCGCACCCCGGGACTCACGTAGCTTATATATAAGTTGATCCAGTTCTACCGCACCCTGGGACTCGCGTAGCTTATATATAAGTTGATCCAGTTCTACCGCACCCTGGGACTCACGTAGCTTATATATAAGTCACTTACAGTTCTACCGCACCCCGGGACTCACGTAGCTTATATATAAGTTGATCCCGTTCTACCGCACCCCGGGACTCACGTAGCTTATATATAAGTTGATCCGGTTCTACCGCACCCTGGGACTCACGTAGCTTATATATATAAGTCACTTACAGTTCTACCGCACCCAGGGACTCACGTAGCTTATATATAAGTTGATCCAGTTCTACCGCACCCTGGGACTCACGTAGCTTATATATAAGTTGATCCAGTTCTACCGCACCCTGGGACTCACGTAGCTTATATATAAGTTCATCCAGTTCTACCGCACCCTGGGACTCACGTAGCTTATATATAAGTTGATCCAGTTCTACCGCACCCTGAGACTCACGTAGCTTATATATAAGTTGATCCAGTTCTACCGCACCCCGGGACTCACGTAGCTTATATATAAGTTGATCCAGTTCTACCGCACCCCGGGACTCACGTAGCTTATATATAAGTTGATCCAGTTCTACCGCACCCTGGGACTCACGTAGCTTATATATAAGTCACTTACAGTTCTACCGCACCCCGGGACTCACGTAGCTTATATATAAGTTGATCCAGTTCTACCGCACCCTGGGACTCACGTAGCTTATATATAAGTTGATCCAGTTCTACCGCACCCTGGGACTCACGTAGCTTATATATAAGTCACTTACAGTTCTACCGCACCCAGGGACTCACGTAGCTTATATATAAGTTGATCCAGTTCTACCGCACCCTGGGACTCACGTAGCTTATATATAAGTCACTTACAGTTCTACCGCACCCAGGGACTCACGTAGCTTATATATAAGTTGATCCAGTTCTACCGCACCCTGGGACTCACGTAGCTTATATATAAGTCACTTACAGTTCTACCGCACCCTGGGACTCACGTAGCTTATATATAAGTTGATCCAGTTCTACCGCACCCTGGGACTCACGTAGCTTATATATAAGTTGATCCAGTTCTACCGCACCCTGGGACTCACGTAGCTTATATATAAGTTGATCCAGTTCTACCGCACCCTGGGACTCACGTAGCTTATATATAAGTCACTTACAGTTCTACCGCACCCAGGGACTCACGTAGCTTATATATAAGTTGATCCGGTTCTACCGCACCCTGGGACTCACGTAGCTTATATATAAGTTGATCCAGTTCTACCGCACCCTGGGACTCACGTAGCTTATATATAAGTCACTTACAGTTCTACCGCACCCAGGGACTCACGTAGCTTATATATAAGTTGATCCAGTTCTACCGCACCCTGGGACTCACTTAACTTATATATAAGTTGATCCAGTTCTACCGCACCCCGGGACTCACGTAGCTTATATATAAGTTGATCCAGTTCTACCGCACCCTGGGACTCACGTAGCTTATATATAAGTTGATCCAGTTCTACCGCACCCTGGGACTCACGTAGCTTATATATAAGTTGATCCAGTTCTACCGCACCCCGGGACTCACGTAGCTTATATATAAGTCACTTACAGTTCTACCGCACCCTGGGACTCACGTAGCTTATATATAAGTTGATCCTACTACTAGGATCGGCATGCTGCATTGCAGCTGCATTTTTAAGAATGCTGTGCCGGCTTGTCAACAAAATTGCACCGCCACAACTCCCTATCACCCATGACATTTGCTAGATCATCCGCATCTTTAAGGCCAGTGTCCTTTAAGATGCGTCTCAAGAAAGTCATGGGCTGTCCACCATGCTTATTCACTCCATGAGGCTGCCAAAGTACAAGATTATGCACTGGCTGGTCCTCACGGCGAAAGCAATGTCCTGCAAAGCGGAGGCGATTTTGTTCTAGTGTCAAGCTTGGGGGAACCAATGAGACACCTCCAATGTTATATAGTGTCTGGTTGGAGATGTGTGCATTGTACTTGACACAATGTACCCGGCGTAGCATTCTTGTGAATGTGCCATCCAGAGATTTGGTGTCCTCACCAGTTAGAGCCCAGCATGGACTCCCGTAGAGGAGTACTGGAACTACTGCTGCTCTAAATAATCGGACCTTAAGTTTCCGATTAATTCTAGGTGACTTCCAAATCTTGGAAAGCCTATTCAAGGCTGCCCATGCCTTTCCCTTACGTATTCGAAGGTCCTCACCTGACTTCCGGATCCAGTTGATCCAGTTCTACCGCACCCCGGGACTCACGTAGCTTATATATAAGTTGATCCAGTTCTACCGCACCCCGGGACTCACGTAGCTTATATATAAGTCACTTACAGTTCTACCGCACCCTGGGACTCACGTAGCTTATATATAAGTTGATCCAGTTCTACCGCACCCCGGGACTCACGTAGCTTATATATAAGTTGATCCAGTTCTACCGCACCCCGGGACTCACGTAGCTTATATATAAGTTGATCCAGTTCTACCGCACCCCGGGACTCACGTAGCTTATATATAAGTCACTTACAGTTCTACCGCACCCTGGGACTCACGTAGCTTATATATAAGTTGATCCAGTTCTACGGCACCCCGGGACTCACGTAGCTTATATATAAGTTGATCCAGTTCTACCGCACCCTGGGACTCACGTAGCTTATATATAAGTTGATCCAGTTCTACCGCACCCCGGGACTCACGTAGCTTATATATAAGTTGATCCAGTTCTACCGCACCCTGGGACTCACGTAGCTTATATATAAGTTGATCCAGTTCTACCGCACCCCGGGACTCACGTAGCTTATATATAAGTTGATCCAGTTCTACCGCACCCTGGGACTCACGTAGCTTATATATAAGTTGATCCAGTTCTACCGCACCCTGGGACTCACGTAGCTTATATATAAGTTGATCCAGTTCTACCGCACCCTGGGACTCACGTAGCTTATATATAAGTCACTTACAGTTCTACCGCACCCTGGGACTCACGTAGCTTATATATAAGTTGATCCAGTTCTACCGCACCCCGGGACTCACGTAGCTTATATATAAGTTGATCCAGTTCTACCGCACCCTGGGACTCACGTAGCTTATATATAAGTTGATCCAGTTCTACCGCACCCTGGGACTCACGTAGCTTATATATAAGTTGATCCAGTTCTACCGCACCCCGGGACTCACGTAGCTTATATATAAGTTGATCCAGTTCTACCGCACCCTGGGACTCACGTAGCTTATATATAAGTTGATCCAGTTCTACCGCACCCCGGGACTCACGTAGCTTATATATAAGTTGATCCAGTTCTACCGCACCCGGGACTCACGTAGCTTATATATAAGTCACTTACAGTTCTACCGCACCCTGGGACTCACGTAGCTTATATATAAGTTGATCCAGTTCTACCGCACCCTGGGACTCACGTAGCTTATATATAAGTTGATCCAGTTCTACCGCACCCTGGGACTCACGTAGCTTATATATAAGTTGATCCAGTTCTACCGCACCCTGGGACTCACGTAGCTTATATATAAGTTGATCCAGTTCTACCGCACCCTGGGACTCACGTAGCTTATATATAAGTTGATCCAGTTCTACCGCACCCTGGGACTCACGTAGCTTATATATATAAGTCGACTTCCAGTTCTACCGCACCCTGGGACTCACGTAGCTGATATATAAGTTCACTTCCAGTTCTACCGCACCCTGGGACTCACGTAGCTTATATATAAGTTGATACAGTTCTACCGCACCCTGGGACTCACGTAGCTTATATATAAGTCACTTACAGTTCTACCGCACCCTGGG
>JAUCBJ010004198.1:0-34356 GCA_032718475.1 Nemertoderma westbladi
GGCCCTGCATACCTCCAGAAGAAAAATCTTAAAGGAGGCCAATAAATAAAAACCTGAAAGATGATCGAAATCTGATAATAATTCAGAAATAAGCCAGTAATCAGTAATAGCCTAAAAAATAGTAATAATTATAATTTAAATAGCGCACTACAGTATACAGTATGGTTATGTAAGCGCTGACACAATTCTAAATTCTAAATTGTATTTAATTTAAAATTTAATAAAACGAAATGGATTTTAACTGATCTACCGGTAGGCCAAAACTTTAAAATCAGCACTCTAAATTACTAAAATGTTACTAACCATTCAGCTAGCGGTTCAGGTTAAAGGTATAGGTTTGGTCAAAAATCAGTGTTCGTGACGAAACCTCGGAATGAATACAGAATAGTAAACAGTGTCTGTTTGTCTGTGTTCTGTAATAAACGTTTGTCTATGCCGCTAGACAACGTTTTATTTGGTTGATCACTGGTTCCATACTACCATAGAGAATGTAATACAAAATATAAGGGATAATTGTTTGTTACTATTACTATAATAATTAAAATACTCAGATAGGCCTAATCTAATAAGGTTTTTTATCTATCTAAAAAGGCTGCAGGTGTGAAGGAAAGGATGCGGAATTCTGAACAATGTTTGAATGCTGAAAAAGGCTGAATTTGACTGAGTAATGAATATTTGAATATAAGGAAAAAACAGGAAAAGCAGAAATGGTAGAATGTGGAAAGAGCAATAACCATAATTTGTGGGAATGTTGATACAGAAGCAGAACACAGAATGAATCGGAAAGTCTGAAAGTTGAGCTTTATATACGGTCTGAATCTGAATGCTGATTGGTTACTCTATTCTGAGACATACTGTACAGTACAGTGTCGCTTCAATTTCATTTTCGGCACCAACAAAATTAGTGCCATTATCAGAGAATATTTGAATAGGGGATCCTCTCCGATTGATGAAACGCCTCAGCACATTGATAAAGGCATCTGTAGAATAATTAACTGCCACATCCGATGGCTCGAGAATTGAGGCAGGTAAATAATATAGGCCATCGTTTGACTGAACCACGGCCATATTTTGTGCGAAGGGGGCCAAAGCTACTGCTGAGAAGGTAAAAGGAGGTTCATAAGGAGTCAGACATTGTGGAGGTAATGAGGCCATCAATTGGTTGCCCCGAAGTGCATGCGTTTTCCTACAGATGAAACAATTCTGAACCATTTGTCTGCATAACGAATAAAGGGCGAGTATCCAGAACGTTTGTCTTATTTCTGTAGCAACATGAGAATATCCTACATGACCAAGGCGTTTATGTGTACTTAACACAATGGATTGAGCGAGGTGATGTTTTGAATCTAAAATTATTGGATATTTGGCATCATAGCTGACAGGTGCCGCGGTAATACGACCACCAACACGTAAGAGACCATCATCAGTTAGAAATGGCCTGAGTTTGCTTAACGGACTATTTATGCTCAACTGACCACCTGAGTTGAGACAACTGATTTCTTTGGGGAACATTTGTCTTTGCACAAAATAGATAATTCGGTATCCAGAGTGTTTCATCTCTGGGTGAGTTATGTTGGTGCCTCTGAGAGGAACTACGAATTTGGAGGATATAGAGAAGTGAATGAGGCGTAATAACGAGGCAAAGATAATTCGTAATTTATTCCAACTGAAGTGAAGTTTCAACAATCGATCAATAGCTGAAACAAAGTACTCTGATTCCTCTGATTGAATGGAATGTACAATGTCTTCATCACAATTATCAATAATGTAGTTTACATATTCTGGAATGGACTCAATGTCATCAGTTGTAAATGTTTGAATTTGCTTCCATTGAACATTCTTCCAAGTCGACATGGTCATTGGAAGATGTAGTATTAAGGGAAGAGAGGAAGTTGGGTCCATGCCATCAACTGTCCGAATTAAGAAGTTGTAGAGTTGTGGAATCTCTACTGGCTAAGTCAGCAGGATTCTCGTTTCCTGAAAAATGATACCACTGATTGCGGTCTGAATATAGAAGGATATGGGAAACGTGCCGCATGACATACATTGGGAATGATTTAGAAGGGAGATCATCCCATGATAGATTTATCAGCCACAGGACGTGGAGAAACTTAAACTTGAGAACGAAAGTCTGAAGGTTGAAAACGACAACATGGACCAGTATTCCCGTCGAAATAATATATTGGTACATGGAGTTAAGGAGACGGCTGATCCAGGGGTCGATAAAGTGTACATACGGCAGCTGGTCGAGGATCTCGGCATACTACCGCAGAATATTGACCTTTTCCACCGCCTTGGATCATCACCAGTTCCTGTTGAGGGTGGTAAGCCTCACTGCCGCCCTATTATAATTCGGTTTATCGGACACTCTTCTCGACGGACGATGTTTCTCAACAAGCGGAAACTTCCGAAGGGTATTTACATTTCGGAGCATCTAACGGCTCGTCGATCGGCCCAATTACGACGTGTTACTGCTTTGAAACAGAGCAAAGCAATCCACTCAGCGTACTTGCTGAATGGGTCTATCTTTGTTAGGGTTACCGAGAAAAGCGGGCCTGTACGTATTAAAAATGATGGCGACATCAACGAGCTCAAATCTTCACTTCGCCGCCCACCTGGGGCAGCTGCATTGGCCCACAGGGAACCGTCAGTTGAACGTTTGTCTTCTCTGCGGAAATCCTCAGATCGGGTTGCCAGGACGACCAACATTTACGACAACCTACCCGCCGATGATACCAGAGACTGTACAACCAAGGATGTTTAATATGCCATGGGATCCTATGTTTCATGCATCTCGGGGGGGGGGGGGGGGGGGGGGGGTCCATTGATTAAGTCTCGTGTCAGCATTATATATATATACATATATACACATTATTGCATTAGTTGTAAATTCTAAATTTAATTCTATATTCGTACATGTGCCGATGTTTTGTAAACAACTTGAAAGCACAGTTTATTAGACCAATTTATTTTGGTTTTGTCATCAGTTAAGCTAGGTGATGGGTTTGGTTTTGCTATCGGGTAGTTAATCCAACTTTAATTGATATTACTTACTAATCGTTAGTTATTAATCTAGTTTGGCCTACGTTGTACAAATTAAATAGTTAGATATAATAACATATACCGGTACTGCTGCCTTCATCATTGTGTATTGCGTGCTAAGTGACTTGTGCGTTGGTGGATGCGGGGACGCTGCCGTCTCGGTGTAACGGATGAATCCGGGGCCGGAAAACTTACATTTTGTTTCTCTAGTAGAAAATCAAATGAGTCCATTGCATATTGTGTTTTATGTAATTCTCTGTACCACTTACAGTGTGCAACTAGTCGTGATGATCTAGTTAGCAACCCTAAAAATTTCTACTGTATATATTGCCATGACACAATTTTCCCCTTCAGTTCCGTAGTTGATAATGATCCCGATATTTTTCCTTGTTCTTCGTCTTATCATGTTTTACTAAATAACGAATTTTTTTTGGAAAATAGCGGAAATGTAAATAATGAACCTTTGTCTCTAATAGATCCTGATTCCAACATGGAAACAAATTTTTTCACAAATAATTACGATCCTTATACGTTTTCACAATTTTCATAAACCTTAAAATCAAATACTCTCAGTTTTTTTCACTTAAATTGCCGTAGCCTGCAGTCAAATTTAAATGACATTTCTACATTTATAGATCTTCTGCAACATCGCTTTTCGGTAGTATCTTTTACCGAAACTTTCTCTAAGGACGATAGCCGCGTTAAACTGTATGGTTTTCCTGGGTATAAAGCGCCCTATTTGTAACATCGTGGTAATACTGTTCGGGGAGGCGTTGCCATGTTTGTTAGGGATGATATGGAGTCAGTACAACGTTCCGATTTAGTAATGCCTGATATAGATAATTTATGGGTGGAAATAAATTCCAAAATTCATAATAAAACATTAATAGTGTGTTCGCGGTATTTCAACTTTTCATAACGCGAGTTGAATATTTTTTTGTATTTATTTAAAATGATTATTCCGATATTACTACTGGGTGCGGGACCATGGGTTTTGGGCACATTCTATGGACTGGGGGCGATTTATGGGCGAATATTGGGGCGACTTACAGGGTACGGGAATAATTTCATGTTTATAAGGGCCAGGGGTGGGAGGCAAAGTTAAGCAGTATTCAGGTTAGCCTGAGAACTATTAGGCCCTGGCCAACTTCCTGCTGCCTGTAGAGGTGGATTTGGTAACGCGCCAGGCCTAAAGGACAAGGACTGCCCTTAGCGGTCCCTGGCCAACAGCAGTTATTACGAGCCTGAAAAGGACATCGGAACGCCAGCTGCTTGTGTCAGGGATTTGCGATGGGAAACGACACGACAGACCCCGTAGCCAAGCCGTACTGGTTCTCGATGGTCTGGATGATCGTTCCCTTTGGGGTTCGTGAGGGGTGGGAACTTTGACTTCACCACCCTCCCCTTTCTGGTTGAAGCCAAGCGAAGAGGAGAAACGAACCACGTTTCTAAAGGAACCCGGACAACCCAACGGAGAGAAACCAACCCGTTTAAAATCGCCACTAACGCATCACCAGTGATAAATATCTCAGCCACAATTAACCTTATAAATCGCCGTTACATGGTCTTCGCCAAAGTAATCCCAGTAAGAATTCAAGGGGTCGGCAAATCCTTGACAACGCTCGCATTCCTTGACAACGGGTCGGACGGAACCATCATCGACCGGGATTTCCTCGAGCAACTCGGCCTAGACTATGAGCCTTGCAAACGGCCCATACAAACTATCACCGACCACAGAGAGGTAGAATCCGGGGAAGTGCAACTCCAGATGGAAGGGGTAATGAAGGGCTACGAGACGGTTAAGCTGACCATCAAGAACGCCTTAGTACACACAGACCTCCGAGTGCGGTTCCGACAATCAGCCGAGTACGCCCCCCTCATACAGCTGGACCGAGACGACGTGGATCTAAGGTGTCCGCCGTTGGATGTAAACCGCATCACCCTACTGATCGGACTCGATACACCGGAACTACATATACCCACCGGAGATGTCGCACGATCTATAAAGCAGGATGACGGCTTTTACGCTGAACGAACAATAATGGGATGGACACTCTGCGGCATCAAGGAAGAGACTACCGACACCTATACATACCTTCCTAAATGTCAGATTAAAGAAAATGCAACATCCGTGGGTTATTGCTCAGCTACAGACCTCGATGAGGATTTATTTCTTGAGACCGAAAAAACCCAGCAAGAGATGACTAAATACTTTAATCTAGAGACCCAAGAGTTCGCTGAAAAGGACGAAAACCCGTCCGAGGAGGATCAATATTGTATGGATGTCCTGGACCAGGCCACGTTCAATGACGGATACTGGTGTTCATCCATGTTATGGAAGGACCCAAACAAACCAATGGCAAACAACGCCAACATGGCCCTTAGCGACTTAAGGGGATTCTACGCCGGCTGAATGACCAACCCGAGATAAAGGAGAAATATAATACCGTAATCCAAGGATATCTCGACGATGGATTAGCAGAAATGGTACCACGGAATGAACTGCAAGGGGGTAAAAGAACATATTATCTTCCAACCCACTATGTGGTAGAAGCCCGGAAGGGCGGTAAAATCCGAGTAGTTAATGATGCCGCTGCTATGTATCAAGGCGAATCCCTGAATAGTCAGCTTTATACGGGGCCCAACATATATAGTACACTCATTGGCGTATTGATCAGGTTCAGGGAAAACCGGATAGCATTCACCTGCGACATCAAAGCCATGTTTCACCAGGTTCGTACGCTACCAAGAGACTCAGACTGTCTACGTATCCTATGGACGGATAAAACCCTAACTCAACAGGAGATTAGTCAACTTACAATGAAGGATGTAGGCGTAATGCGTATGATCGTCAGGATCTTCGGCGCTAAGGACTCACCGGTAGCACGTAGCGACATGCTGAAGAAGACGGCAACCATGTGCGAAAACGAGTTCCCTCCAACCGTCATAGAAACCATCCGACGATGCTTCTACGTGGATGACGGATGCGCTGGCGCAGATAATGTGGACGAGGCATGTCGGCTAGCAATGGGAATGGTAGAATGTTTAAAGAAAGGAGGTTTCCCGCTCGTGAAGTTCAGATCCCACGACAAAAAACTTATGGAAATGTTTCCGGAGGACATCCGACTGGACAACAACAAAATGTATTCGGAGGATGCGGAACACCGTGTACTCGGTATTGAATGGGACATAGAATCAGACGAATTCATTTTCAAATATAAACCCCTACCCAAGCCTATGACGAAAAGGGGATGTTTGGCGATAAAAAGCGCAATATTTGACCCACTAAATTTCATATCTCCGGTAACCTTGGCCGGAATGAACCTGATTAAGGAAATGTGGATAGAAGGACTGGGATGGGATGAAGAACTCCCCCCACACCTCAGCGTCAAATGGAGAAAATGGACGGACCAGCTCGAACACCTACATCTTATGCGGATCCCTCGACCGTTTTTCCTCGATAAACTACCCACCAATATCTTCCAGCTCCATACCTTCTCGGACGCTTCGAATACCGGAATCGGCGTAGTTACCTTCTTACGAAGACTAAGCAACGATGGAAACGGCGATACGAGCTTTTTATTTTCCAAAGCTAAGACAGTATCCGGGGAATTCGTGGCAACGATTCCAAGACTCGAGCTACAGGCTGCAGTTTGGGCAGTGAGACAGAACCGCATGGTCATGCGGAACCTACGAATCCCCATCGAATCTCAACACTTCTGGGTCGATTCGAGTATCGTTCTCTGCTATCTCCACTCTCCATCCCGACGTCACACTACGTTTGTAGCGAACCGAGCCACAGAGATAAAACAGTGTACCGGCCGAGAACAGTGGCACCACGTAAACGGGAAAGAAAATCCAGCGGACTTATCAAGCCGAGGCGCCACCCCAAAACAACTCGGTAAAAGTAAACTCTGGCTTACAGGCCCGGAATTCCTACAGCAGCCACAATTGACATGGAGTACCCGATTCGACCCCGAACTCGATAGCGGAAAATACTCCGAGGACGACAAAGAGATCCGTAAAGTCCATAGAAGCAACGCAGTGGAAATTTATAGTTGTCTGACTGAGCCTGCAAAGGACTCGGGCAGGCACTATAACGTTGCGACGATCATTCAACCAGCGGCGTCTTTACATCTGTTAATCGAGCGAACTTCATCAATGAGACGGCTCATCCACCACGTTATAACCCTTCGCAACTTCCTACGGTGGAAAGACAACAAGCCGATAGTTCAATGGAGTATACAAGAACTCATTATCGAGGAGAAGTGTATTGTTGGATATGTCCAGAGAGAAAGTTTCCCCGATGAGTGGGAACAACTCAGTGCGGGCAAGACCTTGAAACCGGACAGCCCAGTCTACCAACTGAGACCAATGATGGGAGAGGACGGACTGATCCGACTGAATACCTGGATGGCAAACGCCCCGGTCGAATATGAGGTTAAATACCCGGCGCTTCTGCCCGGAACTTCGATAATAGCCAAGCTATTAATTCAACAATGTCACGAGGAAAACCATCACTCAGGACAGAACTGGATTATAGCTAATATAAGACAAAGATATTGGATCACACACATCCAGCCACTGATCCGGAAAGTGTTGAAACGTTGCTTTACCTGCAGAAGATATCTAGTGCCACCACTCACACAAAAGATGGCCGACTTACCAGCCACCCGTCTACAGTCCGATTCCCCACCGTTCTATGTCACCGGAGTGGACTGTTTCGGACCGTTTACGGTCATCGAACAACGATCCAACATCAAATGCTGGGGGGCCATATTTACCTGCCTTAGGTCTAGGGCGATCTACCTAGACATTGTGGTGAACCTTACCCAACACGCATTCATCAACGCTCTGCGTCGGTTCGTGGCGAGCAATGGGACATGTCGTCACATGTACTCCGATAATGGCACAAACTTTGTGGGAGGAGAAAGAGAACTTAGAGAGGCGATCGAGGGATGGTTTACCGATAACACCGCATCCCAAGTCTGGAAGGAACACCAGATACAGTGGCACTTCCAGACCCCCTTAGCACCCCATACGAGCGGGGTATGGGAGAAACTGATCGACTTAGTGAAACGATCCATGCGCGTCGCTCTAGGAGATACCCGGGTAACCCATGACACCCTCCGCACAACATTCTGCGAGATCACGGCTACCCTGAACAACCGACCCATTGTCCCTATCCGCGACGACCCCACAGACCTGGAGCCCCTCACTCCTAACCACCTACTGGGGAGACCCAAAACTCATGTTCTCCCAGAGACAATGTTTCCGGATCCCAACGATATCGCGAGACATACAAATTGGAAGAAGGCCCAAGCGTTGGCAGCGCATTGGTGGAGAATCTGGGCCCAGGAGTACCTCATAACCCTCCGGACCAGGAGGAAGTGGAACAACACCTACAGGAATTTCGAAGTTGGCGACATGGTACTAGTAAAAGAAGACCTTAAAGACCGCGTCCACTGGCCTGTGGCGCGAGTTGTGACAATACACCCGAGCAAAGACGGACTTGCGAGGACTGTGACGATACGAACGGCAAAGGGCCACTACCAACGCCCTATCCAGAGGCTGTGCCTTCTTGAAGGCAATGACAGCGGTGACTCTACGAGAGGTGATAAGTTCCCTACTCAAGATCCTGCTGCAGACATTGGTGACAATTACAAATGCATTTAAACCCTTCTCATCCTGTTGACAAACTCTTTTAACTGTGATTTATCGACAATGAAAATGGACCCCCTTAAACCATCTGTAACCACACAATGGTATTTGTGTTTCCTCGTGTGTTATGTGGAGTCCAGCGTCACCCTGCAGATGTTTCAACTGACGCAGCGTCGTTTATGTATTGTTAACCCTGATTTTGGTCATCGGGACCAATGACATTGGATTATTGGAAATGGTAAAGATTTGAAGTGGAATTCATTGTATTCATTGTAGTATGTTATGTTGTCCGTTGCGTGCGCAGTTCGGGGCGTAGGCGGTGTAACTAGTCCAGCTGTAGATCCCAGATTGCCGCGCAACACCCCCTCTATCCCGTTATTCTGGTGGGTCCATGGTGCATCCACATGACTTCGACGATAGAGGGTTTTATGTTTCTCAGTCGCGTTATTCTGGTGGGACCGTTGCGTGGATTTTGGGGCGTAGGCGGTGTAACTAGTCCAGCTGTAGATCCCAGAATGTTGCGTAACCCCATCCCACATGACTTCGTCGACTGAGCTTTATGTTGATGGGAGTGTTATTCTGGTGGGTCCCTGGTGCATCCACGTGACTTCACTCCCAGCGTCTTCATTGTCCGTTACGTGTGCAGTTTGGGGCGTAGGCGGTGTAACTAGCCCAGCTGTAGATCCCAGATTGCCGCGTAACACCCCTTCCACAACAAAGATTTCCCAAAGAAGATGATTGAATGTAGTTGGTAATGATGAAAAGAATCAGACAACTCTACTATAAACTGAATGGTGACGCGTATGATGATGAAAATGTAATGATGCGCACCCTTGTGCTGCGCTTATAACAAATGATGATAGCCGGGGGGCTATAACCCCAATGATGATGTGGAAATAAATGGAAATGTGAAATAAATGAAATAAATGGTGGAACTAAATGATGAAATGTGTTGAAATAAATGAAATGTGATGAAATAATAATGAGAAATGAAAAAAGATAAAAAAGGTATAAAAAGTCTAAAGAAAAGAATTGGAAAAAAGAAAAGGACATAAAAAGTCATAAAAACTGGTTTGATGTTAATGTATAGCTATAGTAACTGTAAATGCTGAATGTATTAGCAATACGATGGCAGATGCCTATATAGCAATGTTATTTAATAAACTGAATTACAAATAAACTGAATTATTCTGCAATCACTATAGTTTCAGACTTTCTGGACTTATAATTAACTGATCTAATTTGTAATGGACATAATCGTAAATATGGACCCAAATCGCCAAATTATCGGCGAATTACGTAATATGATAGATCTACTGGAATATCCGCAACCTGGATCCCCTAACTTTGATACGAATTGAAACGCCCTGATAAATGAGAACGTGCGAGTCGTTAAATTCACCGGGCGAGAGGGACTGGATTCCCGGAACCTACGAGAGCTCCGGTTGGCCGATGCTAGTACGAGACTGAAAAGAACTCGGAACGCAAAGGCAACCGGAGGGGACGAGTCGTCGTTCTGGGAAACATTCCGGCAAAGCGTCTACAAATCCCGATGTTTGATATACGACAACGAAGGAAACGCGACGCCCACCTCGAAAGCGATTACGTTGGCGAGATGTCAAAGTTTCGGCGACGACAAGAGTACGTACCTCGCCCACTGGGGAAACCTGTCGGAGTGTACGGCGACGCTATGAGAGGAACGTATATCGATCATCCAGAATCGCGACGACTACCAGGAAAAGTACGGGGCGAAAGAATACGGTCGATCCTTGGTCGTCGTCCTCGGAACCCTGGACGGTTTGGTATTGGTGTGTCGAATATTCCCGACACCCAGACAGGAAGTGCAGGCAGCTGGAGTGATCTGGTTACTACCTCCGGAAATCCAAAAGATCCTTTTCGACTTCGACGTCATTAAAATCGGGTCAGATATAAAGGCGGACGTCCGGAACGACTACGCAAGCGCTCCTTCAGGAAGAGACCGACGAGACGACCTCAACGCCCTTAGCCATTGCGTCGACACTCAAACGCTATTAGCCTGGTTACGATTCGCCGAGTTCATGCGAGGATTCCGAGAGGTGAGACTGACGAAATCCGGGATCGGCTACCTCGCCATGCTAAACGGCGGCATCGACTTCAAACCCCAGAAATTCCGGGATTATAATAAAATATATGGTGGATACCCGGGATTAGAAATAAAGAGCGAGCGAGAGGGTTGATGGAAGGACGTTGAGAGAAAGTGGACGATACACCAAAGGTGGGAGAATCCGGATCGACGGAACTACATCTACGTCGTTATGGAATCATACACCATCGCTAAGTTTATCTGTAAAACTCTCGATAACCTCATTACGGCGGTTCCTCTTTCCTTCGTCGACTACGACTGGAACGAGGTTATAAACCACGCATTCAAAGCGGTCGAGAACATTACACCGGGAGAGACGAAAACGCTCGCCGTTATCGATTCCAGGAACGAGAGCGGACCTTACGACATCCCTACGATTACCGATCTTCTCGGTGCGGAGGAGCCTCTGATTTCTTCGGAAGGGGAAGAACTATGGCTACATGAGGGTGTTCTACTCTCCACCCCGAAGCGACAACTCGAGCCGGAGGCCGCTTACCAACCGGCCGCCAAACGGATTGCTTCGGCCGAACCTACGACGGAAGCAGGGGTATTATCCCCACTCGGCTCCGGTAGCCCTGCGAGGGAGTTAATCACCACCTCCGCGTTGAGCGACTTCGGCGATATATGCCAAAGGTTATCACCATATCCTTTCCCGGGTGGGACTGGTCTTCGGAGATTCCGAGTACCAGCAACCAACGGCCCCGCTCAGCGATACTGGTTGAAAAGGGTCCCAGCGCTGCGCCGACTCCCGACGATCTCCTCGGTATCCCTCGGTCGAAAACCCCGGCACCTCTTCGCCGACCAGCGGTGGCTACTACACCCTCCGTTCCTCAGGATCCTATGCGACTAACCCGTTGGTACGCCGAGCAAACCGAATGGATCCACCGCGAGAAACGGTCGTCCGAGTTGAGACCGACAGGACACAAAGAAGGTTATCGGAGCGAAGAACTACTACGCCAAAGCCCAGCCTTCCACGGGCTACCGACCACCGCGAATATTCAGAACAGCGACTGACGACTCGAGTATTACGTCGGCGTCCCGATTCCGATATTCCCCGGTCGAGAGATGCAGTTGGAGGTATGCGGTAACTGCGGTTCGGAGCAGTGCCCACGCGGTAGAAGGAATCGGGTTACCGATTCATGCCTCCAGCTCCTCGGGATACTTTATTGCCCATACTGCGCGACATTGGGCCACGACATTTCCGTCTGTCCGATCCTATGTAACCTCTGCACCACGTGCGGTTTCCGTGGACATTCCGCTAGCCCCCGCTGCTATATCAAATGTCCTACCAAAGACGTTACCACTATGGGAATTATGGTCATGTTTGAAACATACGCAAACAGAGAAACGGAGAAACGGAGAAACGCTCGGAATATCGCGCAGGAGATGGCGTGCGGGTATTTCTCCTTCCCGGAACGCCTCCACACGACGGCCACGCTGCCTTTCCATTACGTGGATCTGTTGCTGAGCGCCGGATTATTAGACGCTTATACTCGTATAAAGAGGAGTTCAGTGACGGAAAGTGGTTCCTAGAGGCGCGCAACACCGAGTTGGTAAGACGAACCGATATGATCCCGATGCCATCGAAAGGAAGAGCCGCCAGGAGACAAGCCGAAGCGTTGCTCACGATGGATGTTGACGCTCCCCTTCCAGCTCTAGCGATCGACGAGAGTCGACGGGCGAAGAGGAGAAAGGCGTATCAGAGAAAGAAATAGTGGATCGGGATATTCCAGGAACATTTATTGAACATTTATTTTTATACATATATATACATAAACTCTAGGCCAAATTAATCAAGACTATGCAATATTAAATTTGGGTTTTTTATATTGGGAATGACCTACGCAAACTCAATCTACCAATAGACCTCACGAAGGTCATTGGGGGGGACTGTTCGCGGTATTTCAACTTTTCATAACGCGAGTTGAATATTTTTTTGTATTTATTTAAAATGATTATTCCGATATTACTACTGGGTGCGGGACCATGGGTTTTGGGCACATTCTATGGACTGGGGGCGATTTATGGGCGAATATTGGGGCGACTTACAGGGTACGGGAATAATTTCATGTTTATAAGGGCCAGGGGTGGGAGGCAAAGTTAAGCAGTATTCAGGTTAGCCTGAGTACTATTAGGCCCTGGCCAACTTCCTGCTGCCTGTAGAGGTGGATTTGGTAACGCGCCAGGCCTAAAGGACAAGGACTGCCCTTAGCGGTCCCTGGCCAACAGCAGTTATTACGAGCCTGAAAAGGACATCGGAACGCCAGCTGCTTGTGTCAGGGATTTGCGACGGGAAACGACACGACAGACCCCGTAGCCAAGCCGTACCAGTACTGGTTCTCGATGATCGTTCCCTTCGGGGTTCGTGAGGGGTGGTACGGATACGCGACAGAGTCTACCGACTGGACCGACCCTTAGCCAAGCCGTGCTGGTTCTCGATGATCGATCCCTTCGGGGTTCGGGAGGGGTGGAACGGACATGCGACAGGGTCGACCGACACCAACACTACGGCATCAAGACTAGGACCGAGGGAAAATCTGGGGAACATTAGTTAGGCTAAAATCTGAGCGAACAGTGGGTAATTAAATAATATACTGTAGGGATTTATATTGTCGTGTATAATTATTGTGAATATTTGGTGTATATTGATTTGGGGAAGCCCAATTAATTCTCAATCAAGGTTCAGTGAGATTAGCTCAAGGTTCAACTGTAGGGAAGTTACATTAAAGCGTATATCCAACCAATGCAGCTTTTTCTCAACCGCAATCTTGCATCTAAGAAATTACTCCTTCTCCACAATCAATATCCGGTGACTGGCCGGGAATCCGTGGTCTGTAAAGCCCCGCCTCCAGCATCGGCGTTTTTCCCCCCTGGTGTCGGGATAACGGCAACATAGTGGGCACTATTTATAGATCTCAAAGTATACATATAGACCATTTTTTCAACATTTTAGATAATCAACTTGCAAAATTAAACCAATTAAACTGCGATATTGTGATAAATGGCGACTTTAATATAAAAAATACCTTATAAACTCTAAATCTAAATTTACTTATGCAAATACTCAATTCTTTCGGTTACCAACAATTAATAGATAAGCCCACTAGAGTTTGTAGGAGTACAAATTCTTGTATTGATCATTTTATTACAAATAAATATTCAGAAATTATTCAAAGTGGCGTCTTCCCACTTGAAATTGGTACCACCGACCACTACGCAATCTTTTCTGCTTTTCGTGATTCTAGAGATTTTGTTGCCGAAAAAAAACATATAAAACATGACTTTTCGAACTTCGATAATAATGCTTTTGTGGCCGATCTTTCCAACGAAAACAACTGGACTACAACTTCTAATAACTTAACTAATACTGATTTTGAAAACTGCTATCACGATATAGAAAAAATATTTAACCGCCATGCCCCAAAACGATGTGTTCCTCTTAGAGAATCGCCACGTAAGCCTTGGTTAACTCCTGACTTAGTAAATAAAATTAATATTAAACATAAATTATATTCCAATTATGTAAAAATAAAAACAATAAGAAACCACGAGATCTATAAACGATTCCGTAACAAATTGTCAACTTTATTAAAACAACGGGAACGCGCTTTTTTTTCAAATCAATTCCAATTACATTCAAAAAATATTAAAAAAACTTGGAGACTAATAAACCAAGTCTTAAGTAAACGTTCAGATCGCTCCTCACCAATCTGTATTAAAGAGCCAAATACTGGCGTTAAGCTAACCAATCCAAACAAAATTGCAGAGACTTTTAACTTGTTTTATACCTCAGTGGGCCAAGCACTAGCAAATGAAATCGAGGATACTAATAAAAGTCCATCATTTTATATAAAAACCCCGCAGTCAAATTCTTTTGCTCTTTTAGAGATTTCTCCAGAGGAACTACAAAAAATAATTATGGACCTACCTGACGGTAAATCAAGTAATGACGAATTTTCAATAAAATTATTAAAAATAGGTTCACTCCATATTGCGAATAAGCTAACTCCTTTTATTAATAACTGTATACGTACATCATCTTTTCCAGACTTTTTGAAGATTGCTAGAGTGGTTCCAATTTACAAGGGAGGAGACCCCACTGACACATCAAACTATAGGCCTATTTCAATACTAAGCATTGTCAGTAAAGTTCTCGAACGTGTAATATATGACCAATTATGTAATTGTATACATAACTAAATATAAAATTCTTTGTAATAACCAGTACGGATTTAGGAAAAAATTATCTACATACCATGCCTTATTACAAATTACCGAAAATATTCGAGACACCTTGGACAATTACGAATCTTCTTGTGTAATCTACGTCGACTTGAAGAAGGCGTTCGATACACTATCCCATAAAATTCTTCTAAATAAACTCGAACTTTATGGTATCCGCGGGCCTCCTTTAGATTTACTAAAATCATATCTTACTAACCGAAAGCAGTATGTAGTAGTCGGCGACCACTACTCCTCTTTGCGCGATATCCAGTTAGGCGTCCCACAAGGCTCCATATTAGGCCCCCTCCTCTTTATTCTATATGTAAATGATCTTCCGTTGTGTAGTAACCTAAATACTGTACTATTTGCCGATGACACGAGCTTGTCTGCCAGTGGTAAATCGGTTGGTGATCTGATAGCTAATGTAAATAATGAGTTAGGTAAAGTGGTAGAATGGCTTAATACAAATAAATTATCACTAAATTAAAAAAAAACTGAATATTCGTTATTCTCTAACTTGTCTCTAGATTATTCTTCAGCACCTGAGGTTAAAATTAAAAATACAGAATTAACAGTTAAATACTTGGGTATCTTAATCGATTCAGATATGTCCTGGCGATCGCATACATCCTACATTTTAAAGAAGATAGCCTGTTCAGTAGGAATTTTTTTCAGACTGCGTTATTTACTCCCGATGTGTATTTTACGAACTTTGTACTATTCTCTTATAAACCCTTATTTGCAGTATGGTATCGTAGTCTGGGGAAATACTTTCAGTTCATATCTTAAACCTATCCGAGTTTGTGTAAACAAGGTTCTTAGAGCAATAACCTTTTCTCACTGGCAGGCAAGTTCAGGTCCACTTTACCGTGATTTATCTATATTACCTTTGGAGGAATTGTATATCTTCACCGTCGCTAGGGCGATGTTCGATATACATAATAAAGAGGGGGTGGCTGCATTGGAGGGGCGCTTTGTACCTGCGAGTACCGTCCATAGTCACAACACGCGGTTCGCCTCTAGGGGAAATTTCTGGGTACCTTCTGTTAGGCTTCAAGTTGCCCGAAGATCATTTAAATATCAAGGAACAAAACTATGGAATGAATTATCTGAAGAAATACGAAATATAAAGTCAAAAATTACTTTCTCTAAACGATTAAAATCACATCTGATGGGGTATGATTGAATAGTGGCAATATGTATCAGGGATTGCAATGCTCTCGATTTCATCCTAAGAAATTATAAAGGCATTTTATGAGTCCGGCCTGCCGGCTCTGGCTAATCCAGCTCATCTGTGTCGTGCGGTGCCAATGTGAACACTAATAACCAGTCTTGCTGGTTGCGCATTGTTGAGGCAGTATCTACGGTAGGCGTATTCATTAACTAGAACGCCATCAAGATGGCTTTAAACGAACCTGTCTTACACAGACTCCAAGAAACAGATGGGATTGGAAGATGCAAACCAAGAATGACTTGCATCAACCAAAAAACTGCCTCCCATCTAATGTAATACACATTCGCCTAGGCAAACAAATCATAATCACAATTACTACGATGATGTGTGAAATGGTATCCATATCCGCAACCTGAGAAACGGCCCAAAAGAGCAGTTTATTCTGCGGAGGGGTCTTTTCTGTATTAGATAAATAAAATAAAGAACACTATAATTACAGTATTTATACCTGATACACGAAGTGGGGCCTTCGCGCAGCACGTGACTTAATTATACTTAGTTATACATTTCGCCCTCTAGCGGCAGACTGGAGGACTCCAGACCGTTTACTGCCCACCAAAGACTCAGGCCGACTTCTACTACATATCTGCTACGTTTCAGCTTGAACGGATCATAAATAACGAGATGGGAGAAAGATTTCACTTTCAAACATTTCGCCCTCTAGCGGCAGACTGAAGAACTGCACACGGATTAGCCTTCAATTCAATTCAATTCAATTCCTTCTTTCAAAGTCACAGCTAATGGTCTAGTACATATCTGCCAAATTTCAGCATAAATGGATTAAAAGCAAAGAAATGGGAGGACATTTAACGTTTAGACATGTGGCCCTCTAGCAGGAGACTATTGCTCTGATGGTGTCTGAAAGTGTCTCAAACGTCTCAACTTTAGCTCATATTGATACCTACAAATTTTCAACTTGGCAGCTTTAAATCCGACAAAGTTATTAGCATGTCAAAATCGTAACGACGACAACGATTTCACTTTCAGACCTTTGGCCCTCTAGCGGCAGACTGGAGAACTGCAGATGGATTCGCCTCCTTTGAAAGTCACAGCTAATGGTCTAATACATATCTGCCAAGTTTCAGCTTAAACGGATTAAAAGCAAAGAAATGGGAGGGCATTTAATGTTTAGACATGTGGCCCTCTAGCGGGAGACCATTGCACTGATGGTGTCTGAAAGTCTCTCAAAAATCTCATCTTTTGCTCATATTGATACCTACAAATTTTCAACTTGGCAGCTTTAAATCCGACAAAGTTATTAGCATGTCAAAATCGTAACGACGACAACGATTTCACTTTCAGACCTTTGGCCCTCTAGCGGCAGACTGGAGAACTGCAGATGGATTCGCCTCCTTTGAAAGTCACAGCTAATGGTCTAATACATATCTGCCAAGTTTCAGCTTAAACGGATTAAAAGCAAAGAAATGGGAGGGCATTTAATGTTTAGACATGTGGCCCTCTAGCGGGAGACCATTGCACTGATGGTGTCTGAAAGTCTCTCAAAAATCTCATCTTTTGCTCATATTGATACCTACAAATTTTCAACGTGGCAGCTTTAAATCCGACAAAGTTATTAGCATGTCAAAATCGTAACGACGACAACGATTTCACTTTCAGACCTTTGGCCCTCTAGCGGCAGACTGGAGAACTGCAGATGGATTCGCCTCCTTTGAAAGTCACAGCTAATGGTCTAATACATATCTGCCAAGTTTCAGCTTAAACGGATTAAAAGCAAAGAAATGGGAGGGCATTTAATGTTTAGACATGTGGCCCTCTAACGGGAGACCATTGCACTGATGGTGTCTGAAAGTCTCTCAAAAATCTCAACTTTTGCTCATATTGATACCTACAAATTTTCAACTTGGCAGCTTTAAATCCGACAAAGTTATTAGCATGTCAAAATCGTAACGACGACAACGATTTCACTTTCAGACCTTTGGCCCTCTAGCGGCAGACTGGAGAACTGCAGATGGATTCGCCTCCTTTGAAAGTCACAGCTAATGGTCTAATACATATCTGCCAAGTTTCAGCTTAAACGGATTAAAAGCAAAGAAATGGGAGGGCATTTAATGTTTAGACATGTGGCCCTCTAACGGGAGACCATTGCACTGATGGTGTCTGAAAGTCTTTCAAAAATCTCAACTTTTGCTCATATTGATACCTACAAATTTTCAACTTGGCAGCTTTAAATCCGACAAAGTTATTAGCATGTCAAAATCGTAACGACGACGACAACGACGACGACGACGACGACGACAACGACGACGACGACAACTATTTGCATAAATTGACCCACCCCCTAACAGTGTCAATTCGCTAAGGCTCCGCCAACTTCGTGGCTCGCCCCACATTCTCAGTTAGCCTAATAAAAACATCGGAGCAACCAATATAATGTACATGTACAAGCATCCTATGAAAGTTTGTGAAATGTTCCCTTAAGTCTACCCAACAGCCGTTGGTACCCGGCTGGCAGCCACCCTGGTTCAGTTTTATGGTTTTGTTAGTTTAATCGACAGCTGTTGTAAACGTCCCAGATATACAAAACCTACTAAGCCTTTGCATTACAATTGAGCTTAGCCTAAGTTGATGACAGTATTATAACGATGACAATTAGGCCCTATAGATACATACGATATATAAATGATGTACTGCTTGACATTACACTAACTGGCTGAATAGAGATAGAACTATAATAATACGTTTGGCATTCTGTCAGATTTCAGTAGTAAGTAACCTCATAATAATTGCTAAATATCAATCACCTGAAAAACATTTCAAGCAAGGGAGTTGTGGGTATTTAATTTCGCGTTCAATAATGTTGAAAATATGCAAATATTTCGAATATCGCACTTCGAATCGTTCCCAACTTTTTTATTCAACAACTAGACAACAATTGATAAATACTTGCGTTTACAATTTTACAATGCATGCAAGTGGTTTCAAGCCATTTGGTGAACATACATAGTGAGTGATATAGTGACATATATAGGTAAATATATCCATCGTGTTTTTGCCGGCCTCAGCTTTAGACAAAAACTACCCAGTCTAAAGACAGGTTCGTTATTAATTAATGTGTATTGTATCTTACGTAGTGCATTCATTATGCTGATTGACGTGGTGCCCTACACTAGCTATGCTATGGGGCCCACGTCAATCATTATGCAATCTATGGAAATAAATAAATAAATTGAATTGTAATCTCTCTGGCAACGAAATGCCACCTGTCCTTGGGTGTTTTGCGCAGGAGCTCAGGACACTCACTTAGAAAGTGTTTCTCTTTACAGATACGACATGTGGTTAGTTGAAACTTATCATTAAGGTTGGAAACAACATTTATGGAATTATCAAGAGTTGTAGATAATGTGGTAACCTTTGGAACCATTGGGGTAACCATATACATACAATGTACGAACTTACCGCTCAGGGCCACCATATACTGTATACTATGTACGAACTTACCGCTCAGGGCCACCATGTACTGTATACTATATACGAACTTACCGCTCAGGGCCACCATGTACTATGTACGAACTTGCCCTCTCAGGGCCACCATACACTATGTACGAACTCGCCGCTCAGGGCCACCATACACTATGTACGAACTTTCCGCTCCGGGCCACCATATACAGTACTATGTACGAACTTGCCGTCTCAGGGCCACCTTATACTATGTACGAACTTGCCCTCTCAGGGCCACCATACACTATGTACGAACTTGCCGCTCAGGGCCACATGTATACTATGTACCAACTTGCCGCTCAGGGCCACAGTATACTATGTACGAACTTGCCGTCTCAGGGCCACCACATACTATGTACGAACTTGCCGCTCAGGGCCACAGTATACTATGTACCAACTTGCCGCTCAGGGCCACAGTATACTATGTACGAACTTGCCGTCTCAGGGCCACCATATACTATGTACGAACTTGCCGTCTCAGGGCCACCATACACTATGTACCAACTTGCCGCTCAGGGCCACCAAATACTATGTACGAACTTGCCCTCTCAGGGCCACCATATACTATGTACGAACTTGCCGCCCAGGGCCACCATACACTATGTACGAACTTGCCGCTCAGGGCCACAGTATACTATGTACCAACTTGCCGCTCAGGGCCACAGTATACTATGTACGAACTTGCCGCTCAGGGCCACCATATACTATGTACGAACTTGCCGTCTCAGGGCCACCATACACTATGTACCAACTTGCCGCTCAGGGCCACCAAATACTATGTACGAACTTGCCGCTCCGGGCCACCATACACTATGTACGAACTTGCCGTCTCAGGGCCACCATATACTATGTACCAACTTGCCGTCTCAGGGCCACCATACACTATGTACGAACTTGCCCTCTCAGGGCCACCATACACTATGTACGAACTTACTGCTCAGGGCCACCATATACTATGTACCAACTTGCCGCTCAGGGCCACCATATACTATGTACGAACTTGCCACTCAGGGCCACCATATACTATGTACGAACTTGCCGCCCAGGGCCACCATATACTATGTACGAACTTGCCCTCTCAGGGCCACCATATACTATGTACGAACTTGCCGCCCAGGGCCACCATATACTATGTACGAACTTGCCGCTCAGGGCCACAGTATACTATGTACGAACTTGCCGCTCAGGGCCACAGTATACTATGTACGAACTTGCCGCTCAGGGCCACAGTATACTATGTACGAACTTGCCGCTCAGGACCACCATATACTATGTACCAACTTGCCGCTCAGGGCCACCATATACTATGTACCAACTTGCCGCTCAGGGCCACCATATACTATGTACGAACTTGCCGCTCAGGGCCACCATATACTATGTACGAACTTGCCGTCTCAGGGCCACCATATACTATGTACCAACTTGCCGCTCAGGGCCACCATATACTATGTACGAACTTGCCGCTCAGGGCCACAGTATACTATGTACGAACTTGCCGTCTCAGGGCCACCATATACTATGTACGAACTTGCCCTCTCAGGGCCACCATACACTATGTACCAACTTGCCCTCTCAGGGCCACCATATACTATGTACGAACTTGCCGCTCAGGGCCACCATATACTATGTACGAACTTGCCGTCTCAGGGCCACCATATACTATGTACCAACTTGCCGCTCAGGGCCACCATATACTATGTACGAACTTGCCGCTCAGGGCCACAGTATACTATGTACGAACTTGCCGTCTCAGGGCCACCATATACTATGTACGAACTTGCCCTCTCAGGGCCACCATATACTATGTACCAACTTGCCCTCTCAGGGCCACCATATACTATGTACGAACTTGCCGTCTCAGGGCCACCATATACTATGTACCAACTTGCCGCTCAGGGCCACCATATACTATGTACGAACTTGCCGCTCAGGGCCACCATATTCTATGTACGAACTTACCGCTCAGGGCCACAGTATACTATGTACGAACTTGCCGCTCCGGGCCACCATACACTATGTACGAACTTGCCGCTCAGGGCCACAGTATACTATGTACGAACTTGCCGCTCAGGGCCACAGTATACTATGTACGAACTTGCCGCTCAGGGCCACCATACACTATGTACGAACTTGCCGCTCAGGGCCACAGTATACTATGTACGAACTTGCCCTCTCAGGGCCACCATATACTATGTACGAACTTGCCGTCTCAGGGCCACCATATACTATGTATGAACTTGCCGCTCAGGGCCACCATATACTATGTACCAACTTGCCGCTCAGGGCCACAATGTACTATGTACCACCTTGCCCTCTCAGGGCCACCATATACTATGTACGAACTTGCCGTCTCAGGGCCACCATATACTATGTACGAACTTGCCCTCTCAGGGCCACCATATACTATGTACGAACTTGCCCTCTCAGGGCCACCATATACTATGTATGAATTTGCCCTCTCAGGGCCACCATATACTATGTACGAACTTGCCGCTCAGGGCCACCATATACTATGTACCAACTTGCCGCTCAGGACCACCATATACTATGTACGAACTTGCCGTCTCAGGGCCACCATATACTATGTACGAACTTGCCGCTCCGGGCCACCATACACTATGTACGAACTTGCCGCTCAGGGCTACAGTATACTATGTACGAACTTGCCCTCTCAGGGCCACCATATACTATGTACCAACTTGCCCTCTCAGGGCCACCATATACTATGTACGAACTTGCCGTCTCAGGGCCACCATATACTATGTACGAACTTGCCCTCTCAGGGCCACCATATACTATGTACGAACTTGCCGTCTCAGGGCCACCATATACTATGTACGAACTTGCCGTCTCAGGGCCACCATATACTATGTACCAACTTGCCGTCTCAGGGCCACCATATACTATGTACGAACTTGCCGTCTCAGGGCCACCATATACTATGTACGAACTTGCCGTCTCAGGGCCACAATATACTATGTACGAACTTGCCGCTCAGGGCCACCATATACTATGTACGAACTTGCCGCTCAGGGCCACCATACACTATGTACCAACTTGCCGCTCATTGCCACCATATACTATGTACCAACTTGCCGCTCAGGGCCACCATATACTATGTACCAACTTGCCGTCTCAGGGCCACCATATACTATGTACGAACCTGCCGCTCAGGGCCACCATATACTATGTACGAACTTGCCGTCTCAGGGCCACCATATACTATGTACGAACTTGCCGCTCAGGGCCACCATATACTATGTACGAACTTGCCGTCTCAGGGCCACCATATACTATGTACGAACTTGCCGCTCAGGGCCACCATATACTATGTACGAACTTGCCGTCTCAGGGCCACCATATACTATGTACCAACTTGCTGCTCAGGGCCACCATATACTATGTACGAACTTGCCGTCTCAGGGCCACCATATACTATGTACGAACTTGCCGCTCAGGGCCACAGTATACTATGTACCAACTTGCCGCTCAGGGCCACAGTATACTATGTACGAACTTGCCGTCTCAGGGCCACCATATACTATGTACGAACTTGCCCTCTCAGGGCCACCATACACTATGTACGAACTTGCCGCTCAGGGCCACAGTATACTATGTACCAACTTGCCGCTCAGGGCCACAGTATACTATGTACGAACTTTCCGCTCCGGGCCACCATATACTATGTATGAACTCGCCGCTCAGGGCCACCATATACTATGTACGAACTTTCCGCTCCGGGCCACCATATACAGTATTATGTACGAACTTGCCGCTCAGGGCCACCATATACTATGTATGAACTTGCCCACTCAGGGCCACCATATACTAAGTACGAACTTGCCGCTCAGGGCCACCATATACTATGTATGAACTTGCCCTCTCAGGGCCACCATATACTATGTACCAACTTGCCCTCTCAGGGCCACCATATACTATGTACCAACTTGCCCTCTCAGGGCCACCATACACTTTGTACGAACTTGCCGCTCAGGACCACCATATACTATGTATGAACTTGCCGTCTCAGGGCCACCATACACTATGTACGAACTTGCCGCTCAGGGCCACCATACACTATGTACGAACTTGCCGTCTCAGGGCCACCATATACTATGTACGAACTTGCCCTCTCAGGGCCACCATATACTATGTACCAACTTACCGCTCAGGGCCACAGTATACTATGTACCAACTTGCCGCTCAGGGCCACAGTATACTATGTACGAACTTGCCGTCTCAGGGCCACCATATACTATGTACGAACTTGCCCTCTCAGGGCCACCATACACTATGTACGAACTTGCCGCTCATTGCCACCATATACTATGTACGAACTTGCCGCTCAGGGCCACCATATACTATGTACGAACTTGCCGTCTCAGGGCCACCATATACTATGTACCAACTTGCCGCTCAGGGCCACCATATACTATGTACGAACTTGCCGCTCAGGGCCACCATATACTATGTACGAACTTGCTGCTCAGGGCCACCATATACTATGTACGAACTTACCGCTCAAGGCCACCATATACTATGTACGAACTTGCTGCTCAGGGCCACCATATACTATGTATGAACTTGCCCTCTCAGGGCCACCATATACTATGTACCAACTTGCCCTCTCAGGGCCACCATATACTATGTACCAACTTGCCGCTCAGGGCCACTGTATACTATGTATGAACTTGCCCTCTCAGGGCCACCATATACTATGTACCAACTTGCCCTCTCAGGGCCACCATATACTATGTACCAACTTGCCGCTCAGGGCCACCATACACTATGTACGAACTTGCCGTCTCAGGGCCACCATATACTATGTACGAACTTGCCCTCTCAGGGCCACCATACACTATGTACGAACTTGCCGCTCATTGCCACCATATACTATGTACGAACTTGCCGCTCAGGGCCACCATATACAGTACTATGTACGAACTTGCCGTCTCAGGGCCACCATATACTATGTACGAACTTGCCGCTCAGGGCCACCATATACTATGTACCAACTTGCCGTCTCAGGGCCACCATATACTATGTACGAACTTGCCCTCTCAGGGCCACCATACACTATGTACGAACTTGCCGCTCATTGCCACCATATACTATGTACGAACTTGCTGCTCAGGGCCACCATATACTATGTATGAACTTGCCCTCTCAGGGCCACCATATACTATGTACCAACTTGCCCTCTCAGGGCCACCATATACTATGTACCAACTTGCCGCTCAGGGCCACAGTATACTATGTACGAACTTGCCGTCTCAGGGCCACCATATACTATGTACGAACTTGCCGCCCAGGGCCACCATATACTATGTATGAACTCGCCGCTCAGGGCCACCATATACTATGTACGAACTTGCCCTCTCAGGGCCACCATACACTATGTACGAACTTGCCGCTCATTGCCACCATATACTATGTACGAACTTGCTGCTCAGGGCCACCATATACTATGTATGAACTCGCCGTCTCAGGGCCACCATATACTATGTACGAACTTGCCCTCTCAGGGCCACCATACACTATGTACGAACTTGCCGCTCATTGCCACCATATACTATGTACGAACTTGCTGCTCACCGGCCACCATATACTATGTATGAACTTGCCCTCTCAGGGCCACCATATACTATGTACCAACTTGCCCTCTCAGGGCCACCATATACTATGTACCAACTTGCCGCTCAGGGCCACCAGTATACTATGTACGAACTTGCCGTCTCAGGGCCACCATATACTATGTACGAACTTGCCGCTCAGGGCCACCATATACTATGTACGAACTTGCCGCCCAGGGCCACCATACACTATGTACGAACTTGCCGCTCAGGGCCACCATATACTATGTACGAACTTGCCGCTCAGGGCCACCATATACTATGTACGAACTTGCCTCTCAGGGCCACCATACACTATGTACGAACTTGCCGCTCATTGCCACCATATACTATGTACGAACTTGCCGCTCAGGGCCACCATATACTATGTACGAACTTGCCGCTCAGGGCCACCATATACTATGTACGAACTTGCCGCTCAGGGCCACCATATACTATGTACGAACTTGCCGCTCAGGGCCACCATATACTATGTACGAACTTGCCCTCTCAGGGCCACCATATACTATGTACCAACTTGCCCTCTCAGGGCCACCATATACTATGTACCAACTTGCCCTCTCAGGGCCACCATACACTTTGTACGAACTTGCCGCTCAGGACCACCATATACTATGTATGAACTTGCCGTCTCAGGGCCACCATATACTATGTACGAACTTGCCCTCTCAGGGCCACCATATACTATGTACGAACTTGCCCTCTCAGGGCCACCATATACTATGTACGAACTTGCCCTCTCAGGGCCACCATACACTATGTACGAACTTGCCGCTCAGGGCCACCATATACTATGTACGAACTTGCCGCTCAGGGCCACCATATACTATGTACGAACTTGCCGCTCAGGGCCACCATATACTATGTACGAACTTGCCCTCTCAGGGCCACCATACACTATGTACGAACTTGCCGCTCATTGCCACCATATACTATGTACGAACTTGCCGCTCAGGGCCACCATATACTATGTACGAACTTGCCGCTCAGGGCCACCATATACTATGTACGAACTTGCCGCTCAGGGCCACCATATACTATGTACGAACTTGCTGCTCAGGGCCACCATATACTATGTATGAACTTGCCCTCTCAGGGCCACCATATACTATGTACCAACTTGCCCTCTCAGGGCCACCATATACTATGTACCAACTTGCCCTCTCAGGGCCACCATACACTTTGTACGAACTTGCCGCTCAGGACCACCATATACTATGTATGAACTTGCCGTCTCAGGGCCACCATATACTATGTACGAACTTGCCCTCTCAGGGCCACCATATACTATGTACGAACTTGCCCTCTCAGGGCCACCATATACTATGTACCAACTTGCCGCTCCGGGCCACCATATACTATGTACGAACTTGCCGTCTCAGGGCCACCACATACTATGTACGAACTTGCCGCTCAGGGCCACAGTATACTATGTACCAACTTGCCGCTCAGGGCCACCATATACTATGTACCAACTTGCCGCTCAGGGCCACCATATACTATGTATGAACTTGCCGCTCAGGGCCACAGTATACTATGTACGAACTTGCCGTCTCAGGGCCACCATACACTATGTACGAACTTGCCGCCCAGGGCCACCATATACTATGTACCAACTTACCGCTCAGGGCCACCATATACTATGTACGAACTTGCCGCTCAGGGCCACAGTATACTATGTATGAACTTGCCGCTCCGGGCCACCATATACTATGTACGAACTTGCCGCCCAGGGCCACCATATACTATGTACGAACTTGCCGCTCAGGGCCACCATATACTATGTACGAACTTGCTGCTCAGGGCCACCATATACTATGTATGAACTTGCCCTCTCAGGGCCACCATATACTATGTACCAACTTGCCCTCTCAGGGCCACCATATACTATGTACCAACTTGCCCTCTCAGGGCCACCATACACTTTGTACGAACTTGCCGCTCAGGACCACCATATACTATGTATGAACTTGCCGTCTCAGGGCCACCATATACTATGTACGAACTTGCCCTCTCAGGGCCACCATATACTATGTACGAACTTGCCCTCTCAGGGCCACCATATACTATGTACCAACTTGCCGCTCCGGGCCACCATATACTATGTACGAACTTGCCGTCTCAGGGCCACCACATACTATGTACGAACTTGCCGCTCAGGGCCACAGTATACTATGTACCAACTTGCCGCTCAGGGCCACCATATACTATGTACCAACTTGCCGCTCAGGGCCACCATATACTATGTATGAACTTGCCGCTCAGGGCCACAGTATACTATGTACGAACTTGCCGTCTCAGGGCCACCATACACTATGTACGAACTTGCCGCCCAGGGCCACCATATACTATGTACCAACTTACCGCTCAGGGCCACCATATACTATGTACGAACTTGCCGCTCAGGGCCACAGTATACTATGTATGAACTTGCCGCTCCGGGCCACCATATACTATGTACGAACTTGCCGCCCAGGGCCACCATATACTATGTACGAACTTGCCGCTCAGGGCCACCATATACTATGTACGAACTTGCTGCTCAGGGCCACCATATACTATGTATGAACTTGCCCTCTCAGGGCCACCATATACTATGTACCAACTTGCCCTCTCAGGGCCACCATATACTATGTACCAACTTGCCCTCTCAGGGCCACCATACACTTTGTACGAACTTGCCGCTCAGGACCACCATATACTATGTATGAACTTGCCGTCTCAGGGCCACCATATACTATGTACGAACTTGCCCTCTCAGGGCCACCATATACTATGTACGAACTTGCCCTCTCAGGGCCACCATATACTATGTACCAACTTGCCGCTCCGGGCCACCATATACTATGTACGAACTTGCCGTCTCAGGGCCACCACATACTATGTACGAACTTGCCGCTCAGGGCCACAGTATACTATGTACCAACTTGCCGCTCAGGGCCACCATATACTATGTACCAACTTGCCGCTCAGGGCCACCATATACTATGTATGAACTTACCGCTCAGGGCCACAGTATACTATGTACGAACTTGCCGTCTCAGGGCCACCATACACTATGTACGAACTTGCCGCCCAGGGCCACCATATACTATGTACCAACTTACCGCTCAGGGCCACCATATACTATGTACGAACTTGCCCTCTCAGGGCCACCATATACTATGTACGAACTTGCCGCTCAGGGCCACAGTATACTATGTATGAACTTGCCGCTCCGGGCCACCATATACTATGTACGAACTTGCCGCCCAGGGCTACCATATACTATGTACGAACTTGCCGCTCAGGGCCACCATATACTATGTACGAACTTGCCCTCTCAGGGCCACCATATACTATTCTACGAACTTGCCGCTCAGGGCCACCATATACTATGTACGAACTTGCCGCTCATTGCCACCATATACTATGTACGAACTTACCGCTCAGGGCCACCATATACTATGTACGAACTTGCCGTCTCAGGGCCACCATATACAGTACTATGTACGAACTTGCCGTTCAGGGCCACCATATACTATGTACGAACTTGCCGCTCAGGGCCACCATATACTATGTACGAACTTGCCGTCTCAGGGCCACCATATACTATGTACGAACTTGCCGTCTCAGGGCCACCATATACTATGTACGAACTTGCCGCTCAGGGCCACCATATACTATGTACGAACTTGCCGTCTCAGGGCCACCATATACTATGTACGAACTTGCCGTCTCAGGGCCACCATATACTATGTACGAACTTGCCGCTCAGGGCCACCATATACTATGTACGAACTTGCCGTCTCAGGGCCACCATATACTATGTACGAACTTGCCCTCTCAGGGCCACCATATACTATGTACGAACTTGCCGTCTCAGGGCCACCATATACTATGTACGAACTTGCCGCTCAGGGCCACCATATACTATGTACGAACTTACCGCTCAGGGCCACCATATACTATGTACGAACTTGCCGTCTCAGGGCCACCATAGTACTATGTACGAACTTGCCGCTCAGGGCCACCATATACTATGTACGAACTTGCCGCTCAGGGCCACCATATACTATGTACGAACTTGCCGTCTCAGGGCCACCATATACTATGTACGAACTTGCCGCTCAGGGCCACCATATACTATGTACGAACTTGCCGTCTCAGGGCCACCATATACTATGTACGAACTTGCCGCTCAGGGCCACCATATACTATGTACGAACTTGCCGTCTCAGGGCCACCATATACTATGTACGAACTTGCCGTCTCAGGGCCACCATATACTATGTACGAACTTGCCGTCTCAGGGCCACCATATACTATGTACGAACTTGCCGCTCAGGGCCACCATATACTATGTACGAACTTGCCGTCTCAGGGCCACCATATACTATGTACGAACTTGCCGTCTCAGGGCCACCATATACTATGTACGAACTTGCCGTCTCAGGGCCACCATATACTATGTACGAACTTGCCGCTCAGGGCCACCATATACTATGTACGAACTTGCCGTCTCAGGGCCACCATATACTATGTACGAACTTGCCGTCTCAGGGCCACCATATACTATGTACGAACTTGCCGCTCAGGGCCACCATATACTATGTACGAACTTGCCCTCTCAGGGCCACCATATACTATGTACGAACTTGCCGCTCAGGGCCACCATGTACTATGTATGAACTTGCCCTCTCAGGGCCACCATATACTATGTACGAACTTGCCGCTCAGGGCCACCATATACTATGTAAGAACAATGCCGTCTCAGGGCCACCATATACTATGTACGAACTTGCCGCTCAGGGCCACCATACACTATGTACGAACATGCCGTCTCAGGGCCACCATATACTATGTACGAACTTGCCGTCTCAGGGCCACCATATACTATGTACGAACTTGCCCTCTCAGGGCCACCATACACTATGTACGAACTTGCCCTCTCAGGGCCACCATATACTATGTACGAACATGCCGTCTCAGGGCCACCATATACTATGTAAGAACTTGCCGCTCAGGGCCACCATATACTATGTACGAACTTGCCCTCTCAGGGCCACCATATACTATGTACGAACTTGCCGCTCAGGGCCACCATATACTATGTACGAACTTGCCCTCTCAGGGCCACCATACACTATGTACGAACTTGCCCTCTCAGGGCCACCATATACTATGTACGAACTTGCCGCTCAGGGCCACCATACACTATGTACCAACTTGCCGCTCAGGGCCACCATATACTATGTACGAACTTACCGCTCAGGGCCACCATGTACTATGTAAGAACTTGTTTAAGAATTGCCAGGTAAAAAAGTAATTGAGTGAATTTTGTAAGCTTTCTAAGCATTTATTTATAACAATGAAGTTAAATACTGATAACTGGTAATTTTTCCACCACATTGGTACTTTATAATATAATCTATATAATAGGACTACTGTACGTACACGCTATCTATAAATACATTATGAATATAATATATGTGATTAAATTGTTCAATCATTGGTGCAGGTGCATAATAATGACGCTAATAAATATTTAAATATCTAAAAACACAATTTTATTATGTAGGCCTACCTTTTAAATATTACGGAGCCAAAGGGTCATTAATGAATAACTACTGTATTTATAGGGACACGTGTTTGAAAAGTAGCACTTTTCAGCGTGGTGACGCCAGTGTATTTATGTACCGAGCGAGCGAAGCGAGGGAGGTTAACATAAAGATATAAAGGTCATAAACACACTGAATTTTGCCCTTATCACACAATGGTGTACGTATACAGTAATTTTGATACATTTTGTCAAATTATCGGCGTTCTGAATGCTTAATTATCAGCTTTAATATTGCAATATTTAGCAATATTAATGAAATTCATATCCTTTTTATGCACTTAATTCCAGTTTTACACAATTAATTCCAGATACTGAAACAACTTTGCAGTATATAAACTTTCACTTTGCCGACAATCATGAAGAAAAGGCCCCTACTCAAGACGTGTTCTAGAAGTTTATTGTTACTTAGTTAGTGATTACTTTTCAGCGTTCCATGATTTAGGCCGCATGTTGCAAAGTGGTACTTTTCTGCAATCCAAGGATATAACCAGAACGCTAATAAATTGACATAGACCTCCTATAGGCCTAAGTAAATGTAACTATACGTGTTGCATATTATTATTGGTGTGTCGTTTCAGCCTATTTTAACATATTAACTTAATTTCACAAATATTTAATGTCGATATTCACCATTTAAGGAACCTTTTAAAAGAAAGTAGCAGGTTATAATGGTAGGCTTTTCTAACCAAAACAATAAACTAAATTTAGGAACACGATTTACTGTTAAAAATGTACTTCTAGATTTTTCAATATTAATTTAACATTAACCCTATGACAAGGCTGAAACGACACCCCAATTGGCTTTTTGCATAGGTGTTATGTAACACGCCACAGAGTCTTGAATGTAGGCTCCTTAAAATACATTATATTTTTTGTAAAATCGTTAAACCGATATAAATTTAATTAACCGTTAACCGTACCTGCACCTAATTAATGTAGAACAATTATTCGACTAATATTATTGTAGATTTGCTTGTTGTAATGTGACTGCCTGTGTGCCTGTGGGCTTCCTTTTTATCCATGAAAATATATTGTTAATATTAAAATTTGCTTCAGTTATGGGTTAATATTGTTTTTTATGAAATGCTTATTTTTATGAATATTTAATTTTCAAATTGCTTACAATAATTCTGATCAAAAAAAGTAAACAGTCGGCCGAGACCGGAGGCGACCCGAAGGCTCCTCTATCGAAAGCTGCTACCCGAGGGTAGGGGTGGGTACTACTCCTAACCCAAGATTTGCTCCCAGTAATTTAACTGGACTCATTTTATCGACTCCAGTGGATGAAAGGCTGAGTGGAACCAGGCGGGGCTGAACCTACAACCACTAGATTGCAGGCCCGGCGCTCAATATTATTATTTTATATATGAATATTATCCTGTGTCATAATTATGATACAGGTAAATCAATTTCACAGAATTTCATTCAGTGACCGACCGAGTTACAGCTGACAGCTTCCACATTGATTCGAGCAAAATATACTTTCTGTAGATAAATAAATCCCTTCTCCGATAATAAAATTGTAAAGTAGTAAAATAATGTATGTATAAACACCATGATCCGTAATCTATGACTGAAATTTGAAAAACAAGTGTAGTTCAATCACCGTCGCATCGGTGAGCGATTTAAAAGGTTTTCTGGAACGATATATTTATCTCGTGAATAGCTGGTCAAAATTGCATGTCATACAATACTGTATCTCTATTGCATAGCTACACATACATAAACAACTTATTCCAGAATATTGTACATTTATTAAATATAATAAATGACCTCCAGCTAACAATATTATAAACAATCTTTGAATCACAATCTCAGCTGTTTCTCTACGAAACTAAGATATTGTTACATTATTTGGAATCCTTCCACAAAATCTGGTTCAATGATAGCACGACTGTTAGGTTTAACTATTGTAATTGTGTTTAAAATTTCAAGTAATATGAAAAAGATATGTGGGAATATATAAATGCTAGGTCCGTTTCAACAGAAAATTGCACTACATTACGGGTCATGGTGTAATAAGTTTTCCGACACAAAAATATTCTGTAGTTATGGTAAATCTTTATAGTCAGGTAAACAGAGGGGTCCACCGTGACTTTGGGTCATCACGCATTTTTATTTGCTTAAACTTTAGTCGGACCTTAGAGTAATCAAAATCCGTCGGGTGCCACTTTGGCACCTTTGGGGAACTTTTTATAAAGCACTTAACCTAAGTTTCCATAGCAACCGGCACACAAGGTTTTATTTTGAGATATCTGCGACCTTGCACCTATTGCCACAGCTCTTGTTAATTATTCTGAATAAGATTTCTAGAAGATTAGTTCCCATAGCAACATTATTAATCATAAATTTTGGCCTTTGGGATGTTTATTAAGATATGCCAACTATTAAACTTTAGATTATTTATGTAACTATTTATAAAAGCAAACAATTATATCATCACTGGGGGGTTATTAATCAAAGTTAGTTTTCATTTAATTAGATGAGTTAGTTTTCTCCTTTCAAATGCAAATTTTGACGTGTATCTATCCAACGATTGCAGAATATAGGTACAGTAGATTCAATGTGCCATCATTCTTTACTGTGTACCTATCTGGGTATCTATCCCAAATATACTCTCCATTACTGGTATTACGAAAGTTAATCAATCAGCTAGAAGAGTTGTATGTTTATTAAATTATTTATTTAAACGGAACATCGCTTTAGACATTGTATTTATTTTTACACCTTGAAGTGGTGCAGGTGCATATTGTAGTACATGGTAGAGCGGCTATAGAGCAGCCGCATCGATTGGCAGAACAGGCACTTTCGGACTTGCAATTACAAGATATAGTTTTAAGGATCGAAATTGGGGCAATGGATGAGACGCCAGGATCCGGTATCAGTTTGTCATTGATCGCTATCCATCGGTCATTGATAGTTCCACCTTGGTGTAGTGGTTGCATTGAATTCACATCTCCTGTAGGTCGTGGGTTCGATCCTCAAATGGGCCAGGGCAGCTTTCGTTTCGGCACGAATGCTTTAAAGGGACCAGCCAGGGCGCATCTCTGCTTTGCATCCTTAAATGGTAGCTAAATGAGTACTGGAGTTTCCTCTGTGGAGTAAAGTTCTGGGGGACCGCACTGGAAATAAGTTGTCAGACTTTGTGCGTAATCCCTGGCCTAGCGGCCGAAGAAAATTTACGTTTTACTTTACTTTTTATGTCTACTTTACTTTTTATCCAACCAAACTTGTTAACAGCCAACAGTGGAGGTGCAGGATCATCAGCAGCTCTCCACAAAAGAACTTGAAAACGAGCCCATTTTACATGTTGTACAGCGGCACTCTGTGTGGGGGGGAAGGTTGAATACTTTAGGGTGTTGCTTCTTTGTAGTGAACC
>JAUCBJ010004199.1:0-16059 GCA_032718475.1 Nemertoderma westbladi
CCTTCTAGTAGCATAAAGGCCACGTAAAATAATTTATGTAGCCCCAGGGCCAATTTGTAGCAATTGGGCCGCCAAATTTCAAAATGGCCTTTGATAAAATAGGCCACTTGGTAGCGAATAGGCCTGAAAAATATATTTCTTGAATGCGAATGGGCCACTGGAGTTATACACATATGGCCCGCATGATACAAGGAATATCTATAAATATATAAATAATGTCTGTCTGGACGTAGGCCCGGTGAATAAAAGTCTATAAAGTTTAGCTATACTGATATTATCTATATTGTTAGATGGTTGGTTATATTGCGCTGACCAGTAACCTACCGGGACAACCGTTAGACTACTAGGTACAAAACAATGCACACTGTATGGATGTAAAGTGCCAACTGCAGCCCTTTGCAGGGTTCGGCCTACAGTAGCTAGCAATCACCTGACTCAACTGTGAATTGGTAAACGGAAAAACGAATGAGATAAATCGGCTTGCTGCAAGAGAACTAATGAGTTCCCTTAGTAGCCGGTGTTTGTTCTGGCTAATATTGGTAAATTGGCTCCCCTCCCACTCTGTGATAGGAGCGCATAACGGACGGAATCCACTAACACAACTTTTAATGAATACGCAAGATCGAATAATGCGCAAGCTCATGTTTACGGTACGCCGCGCAACCACACATCTGTTACCGTAACATAGAGCGATTTGACATACGCGTAACGTATGCATATGCGTAGGCGAGTAATGTTTACTGATTGGTCCAGATGAGATAGGAGATTGTCAAGCTAAATGCTGAGGCATAAGTATTTGAAACTGTCAAAAACTATTTTTGTTTGAAATTTCATGCAATATCATTAACATTTGAAGAACAGTTTGGGGCGGGGGGGGGGGGGGGGGGGGGGGGGGTAGGGCCTACCAGACTTAATAACGACACTACTGTATGTAACCGGCCTTAGGCATAAATGGTATATATATATATAAAAGGTACAATAACAATTAGATACTATAATAGTGATATTGTGTAATTAGTTACGGTAGTTACCCAATAACCCAGTTCTCTGGAATCTCTTTACTTTAGCGTATATTTATAATTACTACTTTATATTCGAATATATATTAACCTGAATGCTAAATATTATGACGGGTGTGTGACATTGAACAAGTAAATTAAATTCAAAGTAACGATAAAGTCGCTTTCAAATCAACTTTCAAATAATTACATCCCTGTGTGTTTGGCAAAAATATCCCCCCCCCCACCCCTCCCTCTGAATGAACATCCTAGACAAACCATATAATAAGGTCATAAAAACAGGTTAAGTTTTCATCATTTTATTTGCACTGCTTATTTTTTTCGTTTCCCAGGGGGCACATTTCAAATATTTCAAACATTTCAAAGATTTTAAAATTAATTGCCTCCCCTTAGCGGCAGACGGCGGAATAAAAAATTCATTAAACACATTACTACACCCTCAATCTTAATCCAAATTTCACGGAAACATTTTTTGTACTCAGCGCCATCAATTCTACAAAAGTTATCGTCATTTTAATATTAATTATTTTATTAACTTTTTATTTAGGTAAATTACACAAAAATGTAAATATTTATCAAAATTTCATAAGATAACGTTTAAAAAACTGCTGAATCCAGTTCCAATGAGCCAAATTAAAGAAAATTGGTGGAAAAATAGCGGAAAAATAGCGGATGAATATTAATTTGAAAATGATAAATGTTATTCCAAGAAAATTGACTTTGCAAAATATCTGCCTGTGGTCTGATTGGTTAATAACTATTTAACGACCCATGGTGAAAATAATCATATAATATACTGTTAGTTTAAGAAAACAAAGTGCACGCATATATAGTTTGAAAGTAAAGGGATGAACAGACAGACAGACGCGGAACCGCAGTTTATTTCTGTTGATAAAACGGAATTGAAGTCGGTAATTTAAAGATTCCACCACCAGGAGCCTTAATTGGTATCTTTGTGAACTGAGTGTATATGTGTCTTCATTTTTCCTTTGTTACTAAATTGTTTGTCACAGGAACTGCAATTATACTTGATGCCTTTATGTACTGATTCCATGTGTTTCTTTAGATATCCTTTGTCACTAAATTGTTTGTCACAAGAACCGCAATTATACTTGATACCTTGATGTACTAATTCCATGTGTTTCTTTAGATATCCTTTGTCACTAAATTAATTGTCACAAGAACCGCAATTATACTTGATACCTTGATGTACTAATTCCATGTGATTCTTTAGATATCCTTTGTCACTAAATTGTTTGTCACAAGAACCGCAATTATACTTGATACCTTTATGTACTGATTCCATGTGTTTCTTTAGATATCCTCTGTCACTAAATTGTTTGTCACAATAACCGCAATTATACTTGATTTGATTCCTTTATGTACTGATTCCATGTATTTCTTTAGATATCCTCTGTCACTAAATTGTTTGTCACAAGAACCGCAATTATACATGATACCTTTCCATGTGTTTCTTTAGATATCCTCTGTCACTAAATTGTTTGTCACAAGAACCGCAATTATACTTGATAACTTGATGTACTAATTCCATGTGATTCTTTAGATATCCTTTGTCACTAAATTGTTTGTCACAAGAACCGCAATTATACTTGATTTTATTCTTTTATGTACTGATTCCATGTGTTTCTTTAGATATCCTTTGTCACTAAAATAATTGTCACAAGAACCGCAATTTTACTTGATTTGATTCCTTTATGTACTGATTCCATGTGTTACTTCAGATATCCTTTGTCACTAAATTGTTTGTCACAAGAACCGCAATTATACTTGATTCCTTTATGTACTGATTCCATGTGTTACTTCAGATATCCTTTGTCACTAAATTGTTTGTCACAAGAACCGCAATTATACTTGATTCCTTTATGTACTGATTCCATGTGTTTCTTTAGATATCCTTTGTCACTAAATTAAGTGTCACAAGAACCGCAATTATACTTGATACCTTTATGAACTGATTCCATGTGTTTCTTTAGATATCCTTTGTCACTAAATTGTTTGTCACAAGAACCGCAATTATACTTGATGCCTTTATGTACTGATTCCATGTGTTACTTCAGATATCCTTTGTCACTAAATTGTTTGTCACAAGAACCGCAATTATACTTGATTCCTTTATGTACTGATTCCATGTGTTTCTTTAGATATCCTTTGTCACTAAATTAAGTGTCACAAGAACCGCAATTATACTTGATACCTTTATGTACTGATTCCATGTGTTTCTTTAGATATCCTTTGTCACTAAATTGTTTGTCACAAGAACCGCAATTATACTTGATGCCTTTATGTACTGATTCCATGTGTTACTTCAGATATCCTTTGTCACTAAATTGTTTGTCACAAGAACCGCAATTATACTTGATACCTTGATGTACTGATTCCATGTGGGTCCTTAGATGTCCTTTTTGATTAAATTGTTTGTCACAGGAACCACAGTTATACTTGATACATTTATGTACTGCTTCCATGTGTTTCTTCAGATATCCTTTGTCACTAAATTGTTTTTCACAAGAACCGCATTTATATTTGATACCTATATGTACTGATTCCATGTGTTTCTTCAGACTCTGTTTGTCACTAAATTGTATTTAACAAGAACCGCATTTATCCTTGATACCTCTATGAACTGATTCCATGTGTTTCTTCAGACTCTGTTTGCCACTAAATTGTTTTTCACAAGAAACGCAATTATACTTGATACCTTTATGTACTGATTCCATGTGTTTCTTTAGATTTCCTTTTTGACTAAATTGTTTGTCACAGGAACCGCATTTATAGTTGATACCTCTATGAACTGATTCTATGTGTGTCTTCAGAGTTCCTTTGTGACGGAATTGTTTGTCACAATAAACGCATTTATACTTGATATATTTATGTACTGATTCTATGTGTTTCTTCAGACATCCTTTGACGCTAAATTGTTTGTCACATGAACCGCATTTATACTTGATGCCTTTATGTACTGATTCCATGTGTTTCTTCAGACTCTGTTTGTCACTAAATTGTTTTTCACAAGAAACGCAATTATACTTGATACCTTTATGTACTGATTCCATGTGTTTCTTTAGATATCCTTTGTCACTAAATTGTTTTTCACAGGAACCGCAATTATACTTGATACCTTTATGTACTGATTCCATGTGGGTCCTTAGATGTCCTTTTTGATTAACTTGTTTGTCACAGGAACCGCATTTATACTTGATACCTCTATGAACTGATTCCATGTGTTTCTTCAGATATCCTTTGTCAGTGAATTGTTTGTCACAAGAACCGCAATTATACTTGATGCCTTTATGTACTGATTCCATGTGTTTCTTCAGACTCTGTTTGTCACTAAATTGTTTGACACAAGAACCGCACTTATACTTGATACCTTTATGTACTGATTCCATGTGGGTTCTTAGATGTCCTTTTTGAGTACATTGTTTGTCACAAGAACTACAATTATACTTGATACCTTTGTGTACTGATTCTATGTGTATCTTTAGATTTCCATTGCCAGTGAATTGTTTGTCACAATAAACGCATTTAGACTTGATACCTTTATGTACTGATTCCATGTGTTTCTTCAGATATCCTTTGTCACTAAATAGTTTTTCACAAGAACCGCAATTATACTTGATACCTTTATGAACTGATTCTATGTGTGTCTTCAGACTCCATTTGTCACTGAATTGTTTGTCACAATAAACACATTTAGACTTGATACCTTTATGTACTGATTCCAGGTGTTTCTTTAGATTTCCTTCCTGTGTGAACAATTTATCGCAATAAACGCATTTATACTTGATACGCTTGTGAATTGATCTCACGTGTCTCTTTAGACTCAGTTTGTTTCTAAATTGTTTGTCGAAAGATTCACATTTATACTTGATACCTTTATGCAATGAATGTTTACGATTCTTTAAATTTACTTTACGATTAATTCGCTTACACTTGAGAACGGACTTAGCAATAACTTCACAAGGAGATGGTTTCCCAATACAGAAATCTTGTCTCACAACTCGAGATTTATCTTTAACGCAAATATCCGCTTCTGATTTAAAACTGATAACGTTTATACCGCTGTTGGTGTTGCCGATTTGATTATTAGAATAATATTGTTCATCTATACAGAACTCTTGTTCGATCTTTCGAGATTTATCTTCTGAAGTACCGCAAATAGATTCCGATTCTGATTTAAATCTGATAACGTTTATACCGCTGTTGGTGTTGCCGATTTGATTAATGGAATATTGTTCATCTGTACAGAACTCTTGTTTGATCTTTTGAGATTTATCTTCGGATTTATCTTCTATGTGTTTCTTTAGAACTCCTTTGTCACTAAATTGTTTGTCACGAGAACCACAATTATACTTGATACCTTTATGTACTGATTCCATGTGTTTCTTAAGATTCTGTTTGTCACTAAATTGTTTGTCACAAGAACCACAATTATATTTGATGCCTTTATGTACTGATTCCATGTGTTTCTTCAGATATGCTTTGTCACTAAATTGTTTGTCACAAGAACCGCAATTATACTTGATACCTTTATGTACTGATTCCATGTGTTTCTTTAGATTTCCTTTCTGTGTGAACAATTTATCGCAATAAACGCATTTATACTTGATACATTTGTGAATTGATTCCACGTGTCTCTTCATAATCCATTTATTTCTAAATGGTTTGTCACATGACCCACAATTATACTTGATACCTTTATGCAATGATTGTTTACGATTCTTTAAATTTACTTTGCGATTAATTCGCTTACACTTGAGAACGGATTTAGCAATAACTTCACAAGGAGATTGTTTCTCAATACAGAAATCTTGTCTTACAACTCGAGATTTATCTTCGGAAGTACCGCAAATAGGTTCCGATTCTGATTTAAAACTGATAACATTTATACCGCTGTTTGTGTTACCGACGTGAATATTAGAATATTGTTCATCTGTACAGAACTCTTGTTTGATCTTTCGATATTTATCTTCAGAAGTACCGCAAATAGATTCTGATTTAAAACTGATAACGTTTATACCGCTGTTTGTGTTACCGATTTGATTATTAGAATATTGTTCATCTGTACAGAACTCTTGTTTGATCTTTCGAGATTTATCTTCGGAAGTACCGCAAATAGATTCTGATTTAAAACTGATAACGTTTATACCGCTGTTTGTGTTACCGATGTGATTATTAGAATATTGTTCATCGGTACAGAACTCTTGTTTGATCTTTCGAGATTTATCTTCGGAAGTACCGCAAATAGATTCCGATTTAAAACTGATAACGTTTATACCGCTGTTTGTGTTACCGATTTGATTATTAGAATATTGTTCATCCGTACAGAACTCTTGTTTGATCTTTCGAGATTTATCTTCGGAAGTACCGCAAATAGCTCCCGTTTCTGATTCAAATCTGATATCGTTTATACCGCTGTTTGTGTTGCTGATTTCGTTATTAACAGTTGGTGGAGTGACGCATTTCTCTTGTTCCTCTTCACCGGACTGAGAATCACTTTCATCTGCCATGATACGATCCAGTAAATCCCAAGCAGCATCACTCAAAGTATTCGAAGACATATTTAATACAATTCGGACTAACTGAAGTATAAATGTGACAGTCTAAATATTACCAATATAATTCAATTTAATAACACAAACCTCAGCAGTTGAGGCCTTTAATACCTTCTGGGTTTGGCTGACTGTAATACCGAATGCAGCAGCTAGTGCTTAGGGGAGTGGAGCGCCTTATAAGTGAACGTAGGAATATAATTGGGTACCTAAATTAGATCCAAATACAATAGATGTAACAGATGCACCGGTAGCTACTAAGAACATTTGGGCCGCTATCCCTACCAACATCGATGGGTAACTCTGCCAGTTTGATTCGGGGAATACTGGAACTTTACAATGAAAGGTTTGCGGCCTCGTCGCTGTAGAAAATCGTAACAGAGGTTGTTTAACAAAACCTCGCTAGATTAGTTGGCGCCAATTTATCTATCATGCAACCAATTATCTATGTATTTTAGTTTCGATGGTCCCCAACGGCCATCGTTTTAACAACGTAATATCCATCTATTGGAAGTATTTTCGGTGAATTTATGACGAATAAATTACCTTGTCGCCGACCCGCGGATGAGAATTACGTTTTTGACAATTCCGTTGTTGGATTTTATTTATTACGGGAGATCCGCGCCCAACCCATAAGCCAAACCAGGGTCTACAATTATTTTTTGTGACAGGCGAAAATGTCCCCCCACCCCCGCATATTTTGACCGGGGGGGGGGGGGGGGCAAAATCCAACATAATTGCATAACATTTTGACCACCAAGGACCAAATCTTCTACCAGATATTATCCTTTCGCTCAGATTTTGTCCACCTTGAATCTAATGGAACTACTACTAGGATAGGCATGCTACATTGCAGCTACATTTTTAAGAATGCTGTGCCGGCTTGTCGACAAAATTGCGCCGCCACAACTCCCTATCACCCATGACATTTGCTAGATCATCCGCACCTTCAAGGCCAGTGTCCTTTAAGATGCGTCTCAAGAAAGTCATGGGCTGTCCACCATGCTTATTCACTCCATGAGGCTGCCAAAGCACAAGATTATGCACTGGCTGATCCTCACGGCGAAAGCAATGTCCTGCAAAGTGGAGGCGATTTTGTTCTAGTGTCAAGCTTGGGGGAACCAATGAGACACCTATAATGTAATATAGTGTCTGGTTGGAGATGTGTGCATTGTACTTGATACAATGAACCTAAGTAACAGAAGTCGTCCACATGCTCAAGCATACCATCCTTTGAGCTTATGCTCATCCGGTCAGAGACTTACTGAGGACTTTCAAAGTAAACTGTCAAAATTTTGGTCTTTTTGGAGTTAATAAAAAGACCAACACTATAAGCAGCATGTTCTAATGAGCTGAGGAGCCGTTGGGCTCCCTCTAATGATTCTGAGAGTACTCCTAAGTCATCAGCAAAGTCTAGATCAGTTAGGTACTTGACAGGATTTCCTCGACTTCTGGAGCCAGTAGGTGGAGATATCATCACCCCATCATCATTATGAATCTATCCGCTTTGCAGGACATTGCTTTCGCCGTGAGGACCAGCCAGTGCATAATCTTGTACTTTGGTAGCCTCATGGAGTGAATAAGCATGGTGGACAGCCCATGACTTTCTTGAGACGCATCTTAAAGGACACTGGCCTTGAAGATGCGGATGATCTAGCAAATGTCATGGGTGATAGGGAGTTGTGGCGGCGCAATTTTGTCGACAAACCGGCACAGCATTCTTAAAAATGCAGCTGCAATGCAGCTTGCCGATCCTAGTAGAAGTATCATTATGATGATCTAAGGACATGCGTAGAACATAGTCAACCACAATTATGAACAAGAATGGCGCAAGTGTGTCTCCCTGGAGGACTCCCCATAATACCGTACTTCAAATGGTTCTGTGTCACCATCAACAGTAGACACAAATGTTGTCGAACTATCGTATACTTATCTGATTGCTGCAATAACTTTATCAGGAATCCCATATAATGAAAGTACGCTGAACATACGTGAGCGAGAGACTGAATCAAAGGCATTGAAGAAGTCAACAAAGATAACAGCCAGATGCCTGTCTTTCCTTTTTGATAACTCTTCAATTATCCTTGTAAGTGCCGAAATGGGCTCCATGGTCCCACGACCTTTACGGAACCCATTCTGATTTCCACGGAGCACTCTCTCAATGGGTCCCTGATGCGATTTAATATAATTCTATTGTATAGCTTTGTAGCAATCGATATCAATGAGATTCCCCGAAAAGAACCATAGAGTGTTAGGTTGCCCTTCTTGGGAACTGGCACCAACTTATTTGTTTCCATTAATTCTTGTGGGACTCTTGTTGTTCTGTACATGTCTACTATGATTGGATAGATGAGCTTTATACACTCAGGTATTTTAAAGACCTCAGGGGGAACACCATCTACTCCACTGGCACGATTGATCTTAATGCTCTTTGCATCAGCCTTCACTTCTGCAAAGGAGATATCGCCAATGGGAATATCTGGGAGTACAGATTCATAATGGAAACTGCCTGTGGGATGAATGCAAACAGAATAACTAGATTGATGAGTAATCAGTCTTCCTTCACGAATTGGCTATGCGATTAAGAAGCTATATTAGAGAATCTATCATCGGCATATAATGCTGACCAATTCAGTAGGTTAAACTATCAGTCTCGGGAGGATTTACAGCAGTTAATAAAAATGTTAGGATTATATGTATAAAAGGAAGGCGGGTTTTCTAACGAAAACAATAAACAATATTGTTACCTAAGGAGGGAAAGGAACAGGTTGCACTGGGGGACCTTTCTAACCAAAACAATTACAGTAACAATATTGTTACCTAAGGAGGGAAAGGAACAGGTTCCATTGGGGGACTTTTCTAACCATAACAATAAACGATATTGTTACCTAAGGAGGGAAAGGAACAGATTGCAGTGGGGGACTTTTCTAACCAAAACAATAAACGATATTGTTACCCAAGGAGGGAAAGGAACAGGTTGCAGTGGGGGACTTTTCTAACCAAAACAATAAACAATATTGTTACCCAAGGAGGGAAAGGAACAGATTGCAGTGGGGGACTTTTCTAACCAAAACAATAAACGATATTGTTACCCAAGGAGGGAAAGGAACAGATTGCAGTGGGGGACTTTTCTAACCAAAACAATAAACGATATTGTTACCCAAGGAGGGAAAGGAACAGGTTGCAGTGGGGGACTTTTCTAACCAAAACAATAAACAATATTGTTACCAATTGTGGGAATGTTGACTAGATCGTAAAAACCTATTTTCCTAAATATTAATGGTCAACTGATACCTTCATCTCCATCAATAACGTTCCTTTCAATCGGACAAATGGACATAAGAAATCCCACTCAATAATTATACAAATATTAGGAGCAACATCTCAAGCATTTATAAAAAGCGGCTGGACCACTCGATGGTATAACGTGGATATAGTAGCAGTGGCATGGAAAGCAGCAGCACTACCATCAATCTTACACAAAGTAAAGTTCATGATTGGTAACCTCGGCCAAACTGATTTAAATACCATATTATAGAAAAATATTACGAGGATTATTAAATGTAGGATCATATTTTAGTAATTCCACCTTACATAATCTAACAGGCACCAGAGATCTCAACACAGAAATATACAGGGACATTATGGTCGCAAGTATAAGAAATACCAAAAATTATTCATTTTGGTCACAGCCTTACCCTTGTCAGTACTGGTTTTTTTGACGGTATTATAGCGCTACCCCCCTAAATCTAATAATTGGTTCGATTACTGTATTTAGAGTTAGTTGGAGTAGATCGAGCCAGTAATGGGAGTCCATGCTGGGTTCTAACTGCTCTGGACACCAAACCTCCTCTGGGTTGCGCTACTGTGGATTAATGTGCAGTGCACTAATGTGGTTCCAATGGTTTAATGAATACCACATTACCACGTACAATTCATACCGTTCTAGTAAAAATACTTTATCTGATAATTACATAACAGACATGCATCAATCATTTAAAGAAACAATTAATGGGTTCTATTATTGTGTGACTTTACACTTGACTACTATAAACTTGACACTTCGCAACAGCAATGCAGGGAGGTGGCAAAAATACTTTTTTTTAGCCTGCATAGCATCTCAATGTGCAGCTTCAATGCAGCAGTACGATTATTGTAGTAACTGGAAAAAGGCTTGGCTTTGTATCTGATGCAGGAGAGTGGTTCAAAAGAGGTGCATAAGGTCGACCTATAAATTGACCTCGAATTGACATTAACCATTAAACAATTACCATTAAACCAAAACATTAAACAGTAATGCTACGTCGGATACACTGGTCAATGCACACATCTCCCATTATAGACCCTATACAACAATGGAGGTGTTTCATTGGTCTCCAAAGCTTGACACTTTAACAGAGCCGCCCCCGCTTCGCAGGATATTTTAGGACATTAATTTTTTAAAATAATTTAAACTCATTCAAAACTGCCCTAAACACACACGGTTGGTACAGTATTTGCTCTAATTTTGCACCATTAACTACAATGGTATAAACAGACTTTAACGAAATCAATTACAAGACATCTATCTGCTCATTGCACTCCCACCTACATATCATCCGTATGGCAGCCAAGTACTCTACAGTATTATAATATCTAATTATTTGGGAAACAGAGTGAAAGGTTTACTGTGGAAGATCACCACTCATATCTAATTATTTATAATATTCAATAGACTCCACTATCGCCTTAATGGGAACTGCTACAGTATTACTGTAAATATAATTTGACATAAAACCTAATTTTAACAAATAACTGTAGACATACGATTGATAGTTAACAGACCCAAATTTATATCCGTATTATATTCTTATTTGACGATATAATATCGTCAAATATAATAGTATAATAGTATAAGTAATAATATACGTAATAGAATATAGTGATTGAATGAGTCATCACTCCTTTGGATTGTCCCCCATATACCAAACCCGACATTCACCATCGTCTGAGCTGCTTGCAAGCAAACAAGGTTGATTAGACATCGTTATGGACCGAACCGGGCCACCGTGTCCATGAAGTATACGCACGCAAGTCATTGTTACCAGATCCCACTCTTTGATCAAACAATCGGTCCCCGCGGTGTAAAACTTACCGATGTGGTTGCCATCGAAACAAACCGCGGTAACGGCGCCTTTGTGGGCGACGACCACGACCTCGCAATCTGAACTCCCAACGTCCCAGAAGTATATTTTACCGCTGCGATCGCCGCTTACGATAAGAGATCCTCGAATTGCTACACACTCTACGGCAACTTTATGGCCCACAAACGCGCGAACACGCTTAAAAGTAGAGCAATCGAATAACTTGAGTTGGTTGTCGTAGGAACAGGAAACAACAACGTCATCAAAAACAGCGATACTGGAAATTGCATCAGTATGAGCACGAATTACCTTTAGACTCTCGAATCGCTCTAAAGACCAAAAACGTAGAGTCCCATCGTGGGATGAGCTTATCAAGTTATCGTTGAATGCCAGCGCTAACTGTGATACAGTTCCTTTGTGGCCGGATAGAATCTGTTGCAAAGTGAACCGCACCGGGTGCCACAGCATGATGTTCATATCCCAAGATCCGCTGACTAGCAACGCCCCGGTTGCTAAGCAACATGCGACGCGACCTTTGTGTCCGTATAATTTGTGAATACACACCCCCGTGAGAGCGTCCCAAACTCGTAAACATTTGTCGGATCCACCGCTAAGAATTCTTCTACCAAAGGCATCAATACAATATACATCGCCCATGTGTCCACATAGTCTTTTGCACTTATAAACATTTACTACATTGACTACAATTCCGTCATATTGGGTAGATGTTTCGAATGGCTTGCGCCACCTAACGTTATAGGTGTGGACAGATTTTTTTAGCATGTCCTTGGCAGGCAAGAGATTCGGACGAATATCAAGCGCATCTGAGGATGAATCAGCTGTTTGTTCTCGGACTTTTTCGGGTGGCAATTTAACCGACTGTCGTTCTTTTGATTTGCGAAGTTCTTTAGCCTTTAGTTGCTTGGTATATTTATTATCCACAATAACTTTTCTCTCAATGCTATCAGGAAATATAACGCCGTGTTTTAGACGACGAATGGGCTGATTTCTGTACTCAACCCTGGGTTTAATTTGCCATGGTTTCAGGGGTTCCGGCTCCAACCCATACACAGTACTCTCTAAGTCGTCATCGGTAACTCCCTGATACTGCAGCTGGCCAAACATACTACGATTTCCTGCCCTGGATCTTGGAAGAATTGCCGACCCCTTTCTGTTATACAATATCATGTCTGTGTGTCCTCTTGATAATAACGAAGTTCGTGTCGTTTGTCGAGACACAAGAAAACCTGTATCTGCAAAAGTTACCGTATTTCTTCTTCTGTGCGGCATCGATTGGACGCGATGAGAGGGATGTCCATCCCTGATTGGTTGAACTTCATCCAATAGATGGCGCGACCGGTGTTTCGCCTCCTTGGCAACGATTCCCATCTCAGAGTACGCCTGTCGCCAATCAATGGCAGCCCCTTCGATTGCGAATCCTTCGACAATATCGGAGATTTTCCCAACACCCAGAGATTCTCCAAGTTGGTCGCATTTCATCATCCAGAGATCGTCGTCTGAAGCCAATCGCCACCAACGTCGACAAACTAAGGAGCAGTTCATTAAATCTTTCGGAGATAAGAACCCGAATAATCTGAGAATAATACCGTCTGATAGACAGTTGGCACCATACTGCTCGCATACACGCTTGTGCAAACATGTCGATAAAAAGCTCACCAGAGATGGGTCGCAGAGCCTAATGATGTAGGATATAAATTGTATTTGAACTGAGTCTGACCACTTGGAAAACCAACCCAGAATGATAGTTAATTGATCATCGAATCCAGACTCTATCAAGATACCGTGACGTTTTTTGGCCTCGATTTCTAGGTCGAATCGCACTTTGTTTGCTTTTCTGTTAACACCCTCGTCCAGGAATTGGTCATCATGGTGCCGGTGGGCCATTTGGAAGCTGTGAAACACGCGCTCCGCTGTCCAACCTCCAATAGCAGCCATTAGTTCCTCCTTCCAGATATACGTTTCGAAGGGGATGTAATTGGATTTCATGGCCATTTGCCACTTGAATAAACCACGTACTTTCCACCAAAACTTAGTAGGTTTTTCACTTTTTTCAAGTTCATCATTAGCAATGCTGGCTGATGATTCTCCTTTATCTTGCTTAGAGGGATCCTCGGCAATTCTATCCATAGGTTCACTTAATACTATGGAGAAATCGTCTAACTTAGAATCCTGCTCATCTCCCTCATCTGTGATTGTAATAGTAACAACTGGGGGTTGAGAACTTTCCACTTCTAAATCAGTATGATTAAAGTGTTTAGTGAGATTATCATCACGATTATCCTCGATTTCAGGTTCAACTTCTTCGATAATAGTTTCAGGCAGCCCTGCTGCAGACAACTGAGAGGCAGGGCGATGCGGTAGTGGACTTCTAACACGTTTGATATCAAAATTTCGAGTTTCCTTCTTGTCAGGCAAAACTGACTTAAATGCGGTTAACACAGTGGCTTTGGTTAAAGCCCAACGAATAAGATCGCGCCTGGGAATTCCTCTCCGCATCAAAGCTCTCAATTTGCGATCGGTTTTAGCGGGCTTCTTGCGTTTAAGAACGTCGACTTTACGGTATTTTGTTAACGGAGTTTTCGGGTAGGCTCCAGTCATGGAGGTCTTGTAGTCGCGGTGAGTGACCGGCTCCAAGGATGAGCACAGATTCACGATCACGTTGGAGGATAGCTGAGCCGTCACGTTGCAGACGAGTCGTTCCTGTTGGGTTCGCGACCAACTGGAGAACCAAGCGCAGAATGTCGCGTACACATTGGTGTGTTTTAACGACGATCGGAGTTCATTGTCTTCCTCAAGGTTACTACTAACCATGTTTGTTTGTGTGGGTGATATTAGAGGCAGTTTGATTGGTTCTTCCATGTTCATAATCATATAATAATATATTTGTTCCTTAATTACAAAGGACTAACCCCTTTTGATTTAAAAGTATTAAAATTTGAAAGGGAGCAGTTCGTAGTAAATATTTGAGTTAATGGCGCACAATGGTCGCAAACACCACATATTTAGTTTAGTAGTTGTTTAGTGGGTTTAAAAAGTTATTTTATTTTATTTAAAATTTTAAATTAAAGGGTGAGGTTACAATGGCGGTGTTTTATAACAAAAACAATAAACAGCATATTATTTGCAACCAATTTGGTTTGGAGATTACATTCATTATTTGCGATCAATGTGCCATTATCTGAAAGATTTAATGTTCAAGAAAACTCAAATAAACTTAACATCCTACACATTGACACATTGTGAAATATTATTAGTCTATAATAAAATAATTGTAATTATTAGTGTATAAAGTTTCCAAGCAACCATGTAATGTAATAATTACAATACGCCATTCATTAAAATCGTATTATCTATTATAATACATCTCACACTATTAACGGTATACGTTTACTGTGAATCAAATCGCGTATTAGAATTAAGAGCTACAAGATAGGGAATACTCAGTTCATAATTTGATTTATGTTTTCAATGCCAATAAATATATCGTTAGTATACAAACTAACCTGAGTAGTTTAAATTGTATATCAATGGTTTATACATTTATAACTAATGCAAAACATTATACATAACATAGTAGTTATAAGGGACTTAGGGGGAAAATAAACGCCGCTGAAGTTGAATTAATGTCAGCCTTGTATGAAAGGGGCAATATTCGTGTTTAGGACCCTTGTATATTTATTTCTCTGTGGGTGTAACTGCCCTGCCTCAATTAATAGTTAGAGTGTTTAATTAATCATTGTGGCTGTGATGGTTCATGGTTAATATACGGATCTAGGACACTTCCCCCCCCCCCCCCCCCCCGGACAGTCCCCCCCCCCCGGACACTTCCCCCCGGACACTTCCCACCGGACTCTTCCCCCCGGACACTTCCCCCCGGCCCCCCGGACACTTCCCCCCCAGTTAAAGTGTTAAAATTATTTCTTTTAATTTGGGGGCTGCCGCCCCCAAAGCCCCGCTTCTTTTCTTGGGGGTTATCGCCCCCAGACCCCGCATTCCCCTGTGTGCCCGTGGTGAAATGACTTAGAGACCATTTTTAAATAATAAATTCATGTTTGCATCATCAGATAATAAATTGACTAAGCCTAAAGTAGGAGCTGCATTGAATGTTAACCAAATTAATATATAAATTACTACAATATTATATAATTCAACAAAATCATATTAAAAATATTGCAAGTAACCAGGAAATTTAATTAATTTATCGATATGTAATGCTGAACACAGAATGTCGAATGTCGATTTTACCCTGGAGAGGTATAATTTTGATTGCAACAATAATATTCATCCCCATCTGCTACAATTTGAAGAAGACTATTACATAAT
>JAUCBJ010004200.1:0-17377 GCA_032718475.1 Nemertoderma westbladi
TACAAACCAGATCGTTACGGAATTTCGTGCGAATTTGCGAAGTAATTGAACTGGGATAATTGTCATTATGATACCAGATAGGGGAGGGGGGGGGGGGGGGGGGGGGGGAACTGGACGCAATAAAAATTCATCCCTCTCCAGGGGAAATTCGACGCAAATAACAGCTGATTACTCTCAAAAATAAAACTGTAACCTGTTCTATTGTGTTTAGTTTATTGTTTTGGTTAAAATAACGTGCCACTGTAACCTGCTCCTTTCCATAAATTGAGAATTTAACATTGAGGCGGGATATTAATTCGCCAAGGCGAGGTTTTGCGTCGAGGTCACCCCCCCCCCCCACCCCCCCCCCCCCCTGTCTCTGATATACAGTACATACATCACCATGGCCTGGAATATAGTGTCATAATTCAATGACACGACCCCCCCCCCCCCCCCCCGCCAGATTTTCTACAAGTCTTAATGAGATTGATTGAAATTTGAAACGACCACGTAGTGGGAGAGCCGGAATTTTTATTTTGACTTTCAATCTATAGCTACAAGCGTTTAAAAAAAAAATTTGCCGGCGATATTGCACCAGTTACACTGCAGCTATTTCCCAACCAAATTCAAATGTTTTTACATCCTTGGAATCCTTGTACAGCCAGCTTTACATCAGCACCAACAAATCACTCTAAGGTTGATGAATAACTGCGGTGGAACTGGTGCAATATCGGCGGAGACACTTTTTGTATCGCTTGTACTTACCGGGTACTAAAATTAGTAAATGGTACTAAAATTAGTAACCGGGTACTGAAATTAGTAACCGGGTACTGAAATTAGTAACTGGGTACTGAAATTAGTAACCGGGTACTGAAATTAGTAACCGGGTACTGAAATTAGTAACTGGGTACTGAAATTAGTAACCGGGTACTGAAATTAGTAACCGGGTACTGAAATTAGTAACCGGGTACTAAAATTAGTAACCGGGTACTAAAATTAGTAACCTGGTACTGAAATTAGTAACCGGGTACTGAAATTAGTAACCGGGTACTAAAATTAGTAACCTGGTACTGAAATTAGTAACCGGGGACTGAAATTAGTAACCGGGTACTGAAATTAGTAACCGGGTGACTGAAATTAGTAACCGGGTACTGAAATTAGTAACCGGGTACTGAAATTAGTAACCGGGTACTGAAATTAGTAACTGGGTACTGAAATTAGTAACCGGGTACTGAAATTAGTAACCGGGTACTGAAATTAGTAACCGGGTACTGAAATTAGTAACCGGGTACTGAAATTAGTAACCGGGTACTGAAATTAGTAACCGGGTACTGAAATTAGTAACCTGGGTACTGAAATTAGTAACCGGGTACTGAAATTAGTAACCGGGTACTGAAATTAGTAACTGGGTACTGAAATTAGTAACCGGGTACTGAAATTAGTAACCGGGTACTGAAATTAGTAACCGGGTACTGAAATTAGTAACCGGGTACTGAAATTAGTAACCGGGTACTAAAATTAGTAACCGGGTACTGAAATTAGTAACTGGGTACTGAAATTAGTAACCTGGGTACTGAAATTAGTAACCGGGTACTGAAATTAGTAACCGGGTACTAAAATTAGTAACCTGGTACTGAAATTAGTAACCGGGGACTGAAATTAGTAACCGGGGACTGAAATTAGTAACCGGGTACTGAAATTAGTAACCGGGTACTGAAATTAGTAACCGGGTACTGAAATTAGTAACCGGGGACTGAAATTAGTAACTAGGTACTGAAATTAGTTACCGGGTACTGAAATTAGTAACCGGGTACTGAAATTAGTAACCGAGTACTGAAATTAGTAACCGGGTACTGAAATTAGTAACTGGGTACTGAAATTAGTAACCGGGTACTGAAATTAGTAACCGGGTACTGAAATTAGTAACCGGGTACTGAAATTAGTAACTGGGTACTGAAATTAGTAACCGGGTACTGAAATTAGTAACCGGGTACTGAAATTAGTAACTGGGTACTGAAATTATTAACCGGGGACTGAAATTAGTAACCGGGGACTGAAATTAGTAACCGGGTACTGAAATTAGTAACTGAGTACTGAAATTAGTAACTGTGTACTGAAATTAGTAACCGGGTACTGAAATTAGTAACCGGGTACTGAAATTAGTAACCTGGTACTGAAATTAGTAACCGGGTACTGAAATTAGTAACCGGGTACTGAAATTAGTAACCGGGTACTGAAATTAGTAACCGGGTACTGAAATTAGTAACCGGGTACTAAAATTAGTAACTGGGTACTGAAATTAGTAACCGGGTACTGAAATTAGTAACCGGGTACTGAAATTAGTAACCGGGTACTGAAATTAGTAACTGGGTACTGAAATTAGTAACCGGGTACTGAAATTAGTAACCGGGTACTGAAATTAGTAACCTGGTACTAAAATTAGTAACCGGGTACTGAAATTAGTAACCGGGGACTGAAATTAGTAACCGGGTACTGAAATTAGTAACCGGGTACTGAAATTAGTAACCGGGTACTGAAATTAGTAACCGGGTACTGAAATTAGTAACCGGGTACTGAAATTAGTAACCGGGTACTGAAATTAGTAACCGGGTACTGAAATTAGTAACCGGGTACTGAAATTAGTAACTGGGTACTGAAATTAGTAACCGGGTACTGAAATTAGTAACCGGGTACTGAAATTAGTAACTGGGTACTGAAATTAGTAACTGGGTACTGAAATTAGTAACTGTGTACTGAAATTAGTAACTGGGTACTGAAATTAGTTACCGGGTACTGAAATTAGTAACTGGGTACTGAAATTAGTAACCGGGTACTGAAATTAGTAACCGGGTACTGAAATTAGTAACCGGGTACTGAAATTAGTAACTGTGTACTGAAATTAGTAACTGGGTACTGAAATTAGTAACCGGGTACTGAAATTAGTAACTGTGTACTGAAATTAGTAACTGGGTACTAAAATTAGTAACTGTGTACTGAAATTAGTAACTGGGTACTGATATTAGTAACCGGGTACTGAAATTAGTAACTGGGTACTGAAATTAGTAACCGGGTGCTGAAATTAGTTACCGGGTACTGAAATTAGTAACCGGGTACTGAAATTAGTAACCGGGTACTGAAATTAGTAACTGGGTACTGAAATTAGTAACCGGGTACTGAAATTAGTAACCGTGTACTGAAATTAGTAACCGGGTACTGAAATTAGTAACTGGGTCACTGAAATTAGTAACCGGGTACTGAAATTAGTTACCGGGTACTGAAATTAGTAACTAGGGTACTGAAATTAGTAACCGGGTACTGAAATTGGTAACCGGGTACTGAAATTAGTAACCGGGTACTGAAATTAGTAGCCGTGTACTGAAATTAGTTACTGGGTACTGAAATTAGTAACCGTGCACTGAAATTAGTAACTGGGTACTGAAATTAGTAACCGGGTACTGAAATTAGTAACCGGGTACTGAAATTAGTAACCGGGTACTAAAATTAGTAACTGGGTACTGAAATTAATTAGTAAATGTGTACTGAAATTAGTAACTGGGTACTGATATTAGTTACCGGGTACTGAAATTAGTAACTGTTTACTGAAATTAGTAACTGAGTGCTGAAATTAGTTACCGGGTACTGAAATTAGTAACTGGGTACTGAAATTAGTAACAGGGTACTGAAATTAGTAACTGTTTACTGAAATTAGTAACTGAGTGCTGAAATTAGTTACCGGGTACTGAAATTAGTAACTGGGTACTGAAATTAGTAACAGGGTACTGAAATTAGTAACTGGGTACTGAAATTAGTAACTGTGTACTGAAATTAGTAACTGGGTACTGAAATTAGTAACTGGGTACTGAAATTAGTAACTGGGTCATGAAATTAGTAACTGGGTACTGAAATTAGTTACCAGGTACTGAAATTATTAACTATGTACTGAAATTAGTAACTGTGTACTGAAATTAGTAACTGAGTACTGAAATTAGTAACTGTGTACTGAAATTAGTAGCTGTGTACTGAAATTAGTTACTGGGTACTGAAATTAGTAACTGTGCACTGAAATTAGTAACTGGGTACTGAAATTAGTAACTGTGTACTGAAATTAGTAACTGTGTACTGAAATTAGTAACTGGGTACTAAAATTAGTAACTGTGTACTGAAATTAGTCACTGTTTACTGAAATTAGTAACTGGGTACTGAAATTAATTAGTAAATGTGTACTGAAATTAGTAACTGGGTACTGATATTAGTTACCGGGTACTGAAATTAGTAACTGTTTACTGAAATTAGTAACTGTGTACTGAAATTAGTAACTGGGTACTGAAATTAGTAACTGGGTACTGAAATTAGTAACTGTGTACTGAAATTAGTAACTACTGAAATTAGTCACTGTTTACTAAAATTAGTAACTGGGTACTGAAATTAATTAGTAAATGTGTACTGAAATTAGTAACTGGGTACTGATATTAGTTACCGGGTACTGAAATTAGTAACTGTTTACTGAAATTAGTAACTGTGTACTGAAATTAGTAACTGTGTACTGAAATTAGTAACTGTTTACTGAAATTAATTAGTAAATGTGTACTGAAATTAGTAACTGGGTACTGATATTAGTTACCGGGTACTGAAATTAGTAACTGTTTACTGAAATTAGTAACTGTGTACTGAAATTAGTAACTATGTACTGAAATTAGTAACTGTTTACTGAAATTAGTAACTGTGTACTGAAATTAATTAGTAAATGTGTACTGAAATTAGTAACTGGTTACTGATATTAGTTACCGGGTACTGAAATTAGTAACTGTTTACTGAAATTAGTAACTGAGTGCTGAAATTAGTTACCAGGTACTGAAATTAGTAACTGGGTACTGAAATTAGTAACAGGGTACTGAAATTAGTAACTGGGTACTGAAATTAGTAACTGGGTACTGAAATTAGTAACTGGGTACTGAAATTAGTAACTGTGTACTGAAATTAGTAACTGAGTACTGAAATTAGTAACTATTAAAAAAAAATAAGTAAAATAATTGATATACCGGTATTTACGATAGGCCTATTATATATTTATATATTTGTGCTGAAATCATACTGGTATTCTGTAATTAATTCTAGTTAATAATTATACTTATATATACTATAAGTGTAAACTGCATACCGGTATCCACGATAGGCCTATTATATATTTATATATATTTTTGTGCTAAAACTATATACCGGTATTTTGTGAAAAACCTAGTCTGTAATAATACTTCTATATACCATAAGCATACCGGTATTCTAATATATTATATATATATCACGCTACACTGAGTAGCAGTATCGGTAATTAATTACTAGGCTAGCAGTTAATGCTGAATTACTAGACTTGCTTAGACTGTAATATAGCAGTAGGCATTCAACTGTACAATCAAACAAACATGTCTGACACAAAACAAACATTGTCAGATAGCCTCTTAGAAAGTGCTAGAATGAGTGTTAGACAGGGTCTTAAAAAGATCTGGGACTCAGCTAAGAGTATAGAGCGTCTAAGACCAAAGTCCAAGTCCCCTCCTACTGTAAGCAAGGTCATCCCTACAGTAGTAATAACAGAACCGAGGCTGGTCCAACATCGTAGGTCTATCATAGGCACTCGAGCTCAGGTCAAGCGAGACCAAGAAGCAGCGGAACGGCAACAACCCGCGAGCCAAGAACTTATTTCTCGGCGGTCCGACAGCTCCAGTAGTTCGGATACTGTTGAGCGGACGCCCGAACGCGGAGCGAAGATGGCGGATACGGTTTATGATGAACGGCCAACCTATGAAGAATCAACCGACGCCACTTTTTCTCAAGAAAAAAGCGAAGCGACAGCAGAGAAACCGCATAAGAGGGATGCCATTGACATCTATCTGTCAGACTATCAACGTTTTTTAGGTGATGACGAGTTGAGGAGAAGGTTAGATGGACTTAGCCCTAATAGTGAAGGAACTCAGCGTGTGTTGGATGCCATCGATGTGGAAATGAGGGCTGCGAACCAGGCTAAATTTGATGAACAACTCCGCATCACACGAGTCCAAGAAGAACAAGTCAAGAAAAAACGTATAGAAGACAGAAAGAAAGCAGCAGTAGCAGCTGCCGAAGCGGAAAGGAAAGCAGCCGAAGAGGAAAGTAAAGCTGACGAAATAGAAAGGAAAGCGGCAGTGGCAGCGGCAGAGGCAGAGGCAGAGGCAGAGGCAGAAGCGAAAAGAAAGGCAGCCGAAATGGAAAGAAAAGCGGCAGCGGCAGCGGCAGAGGCGGAAGCGAAAAGAAAGGCAGCAGAAATGAAAAGAAAGGCGGACGTGGCAGTGGCAGAAGCAGAACGTAGAGCGGCGGAAGAAATCACCCAATTAGAATTGGAAAACATTCAGGAGAATCAAGACTGCATAAATAAACAGTTAACAGCTAGTAATATGCAGATGATGAATCGATCTACTCCCAAAAGGCAGGGATATACATCATCTGAGGAAGGCGATACCACCGATACTGAAGGCAAAGGAAATAGATCTCGTCTAAGCAGACGTAAAAGAACATTCCACCGTCAGAAATTGCCTGATTTGCCTCCAGCTGTTAGAAGGCAACTAAATAACACCAACTTAGGTAGTACAGAACCCACAGACCAAATAATTAAGATAGAAAGACTCCCTACTATAGTAGATGAGCCTGAAATAATTAGGCCTGTTTTTGAAATCACCCCTTCGGTGATAGACACACCTGTGCTCCCTGAAGCTACCTCTAAATTCCCTCTGCATAGCACTAAGCTACCTGTGCCCAGTAGAACTGCCCAGGAGACAGTTCAGGTCCTGGACCTGAAGTATTTTACTTATTTAATTTTACTACAGATAGGCTACTAAAACAGTGTTTTCAGTGTCGTTTTATTTTGAGTTAATGTGTCCCACTTTCCATGGAAATGCCCATATGCATCAGATTTCACCGCTTGGCTGCAGCTATTTCACGAGATTCATGGTGCTTTATCTGTTTATCCAAGACTTCATCACGTGAACCGAATGAGGCTATTCGTACAGTCTTCATGGACTGTAAAAATGACAAGTCTTCAGAATTTTTAATATCTTCAATTTCTTCAACATTGGGGGGCAAAAGTTGGAAGAGTATCCAATTTGAGTTCCATGTCTCTAAGTTGCTTGTGAGAAGTACCTGAAGATCTACACTGCATTGGTATAGTTCTCAACTTCAGAATTCATATCAACTAGTTTCACATTTTCTCTCGTGCTTTCCCTTCTGTTATCATAGGGATATTACCCTTACTATAAAATTGGTTTAATTTTGGCTGTTTGACAAATTTGGCTGTTTAAACTCGTGGTATAGCTCATGTCCTACCGGAGCGCACTGCAGAGGAATCCTGTTCTTGGTGGTACAGCATACAGCACAATACTTGTCGACAAGTAGGTAATTGGGTTCCAGTGATTGTGGCATCTTCTACAGTTATGGCATTTCCCAATCCAAAGACATATCCAGATGTTCTTGTGACATTTGAGTTAGATTCCCTGGCTCCATCCCCGCCCCCGGCTCCACCACTGGCCCTGCCCTTAGCCCCGCCCCCGGCCATGCCTCTGGCCCCAGAGCCCCTGCCCCACCCAGGCCCCACTCCCCGGCCATGGCCCCACCCCCAGCCCTGGTCCGGCCCCCAGCCCCGGCACCACCCCCACCCCCAGCCCAAGCCACGGCCCCTGCAATGCATCCACCCCCAGGCATTCCCGCGGCCCCAGCCCCGACCAGGTAAACATTAAAGTTGTAGAGAGGGTCTGCGGGAACAATGCGGGCGATGTGAAGGCGAGCAGCTTCTGGCACACCCACGACGGTGGAGCCTGACTTTCCCCAGCCGAGGGTGTACCACCCTCTATCTCAGTACTGTTGAACCTCCCTGTTTATGTGGTCCTGGGCCTCAAGATGTGGGACCACCTGTTGTTGCGTCTGAAAATATTAAACATAATTTCATTATAAAGTTAACCCTTTGAGAACGTATGCCCTATCCTATACGGGCCTGTCACTTTTAGAGGGTACTGTGGAAAAGCAATATTATATTTTTATACTGCCATCTGACATGTCCAGTAATCCATATAAAGGCAGCCAATAACATGTCCATTTTTTAGTGTGTAAACGCTACACCGACAACCACTGCCAACAACAGCAAATATTAAAATGTAACATAAGTTCGTTACTCTCGTTTATTGTTTTGTTTAGAATAAACTTCCACTGTAACCTGTTTCTTTCCCTCAATTAATAAATAACATAAATTGGTTGACGGCGTAGCGTTTACACCCAATTTTTATGATTTTCTCACGTTAGATGCTGACCGATTACTTCAATTTCTATAACAGGATGCAATATTTTTTGAGTCTATGGCTGTGTTGTCTGTATGAAACCGAAAAGTTCGAACCTTACCGTGCCACTTGGTACATAATTATTACATAGATTTAAATTTAAAACAAAATATAAATGCTAATTAGGTAGCTATAAATATTCTTTTTGCAATGATGGGAACCTAATTCGAGTCTCATAGGGTTGGTGAATTTTTTTATCTCATTTTTGAATAGGTTTAATTATTGTTTTAAACTATAAATTAATAAACTTACTTTTTGTTGCTCTCCTGTGAAGAAGAGCGACGTGGAATAGAAACACATGTGGCAGTACACGTTGCCCTTCTCCATCGAAGACGTCCGGCATGAAAGCGTAACCCTCAATGGCCCAGTCGGCCGGGCCTGGTTGCGAAAACAGGGGCATTCGACGCTGGTCCCCTTTAACCGACGGCAAACCACCCCCCGAATACTTTCTTCGTTGTTGTCTAGAATACAAAATGTATAATAAGTGTCAGAGTGGAATTGTTTCTGTTATATCTGTCGATGTAGGGAAAGTCATTGATATACAGTGCATATCCAAGTTTTTTAATACTTGCATTCGAATTCCAAAGGATGATAAAGTTGCCATAGATAGACATAAAGATGTTTGTGTACGAAACTATGAGGGGACAAGCGGAGGAATAGAAGTAGCAGGTGCAAAAATGATGTTTTTGCGTTCAGTGGATAAACATGGGGCCCGATATACTAAATACTTAGGAGATGGAGATAGCAGTTCATTCAGCACTGTTGCAAATAGTTTGCCCTATGGTGACAGTTGTTCTATTCAAAAACTTGAGTGCGTTGGACATGTCCAAAAGAGAATGGGGTGCAGACTTCGAAGGTTGAAGGCTTCACTTAGAGGTACAAAGTTGGCTGATGGGAAACCTATAGGTGGGCGCAATCGACTCACAGATTCGGTGATAAATTCTTTGCAGCTTTACTATGGGATGGCTATTAGAAGAAATACTCATGATTTAGGAGAAATGAGGCGAGCTGTCCAGGCCATTCGTTTCCACAAGCTCTCTACTGATGATAATCCACAACATGGCCTTTGTCCACAGGGTCTTCAGTCCTGGTGCTCATATAATAAACACTTGGTTACTGGAGAAGCATATTCCCATAAAAATAGCATACCAATTGCTATTATGGATGAGCTAAGGCCTATCTTTAGGGACCTTTCAGATGTCACTCTTCTGAGCAGATGCCTACATGGTAAATACACATCTTCAGAAAGTTCATAATTTAAGTAAGGAAGAATCCAAACTACGAATGCAAGAATTTAAAGAAGCACAGTCCCAATCGAAATCTACAAAGGTCATCAATAATCTAGAAGATTCTATTTATACAGTAGTTAGGCAAATTATGGGTGCAAACAATGTTGGGGAGGGGGCTGAAGTATTGTCTGATTGGGTTATTTCGCGGCTAGGTAAAAAAGTTGATAAGGGCTAAACAAAGTTATATCATTAAGAGGCAATGACTTTATAAAATATAGAAATGTAGGAAGTCAGGCGGGTAGTGGTATGAGAGGCTCCGTTGCTTGTGCTGGGGTTTTGGTAGCTGATATTTGTGGTACTTCTAGCTCCATCTAGTGTGCCAATCAGTACCACTGTTAGTGCCACTAGCTTGGGCACTACTAGTTCCACTAATAGTGGTTATGCTGCAAGTTGTAGGCCTAGTCAGACTATTACCAGTACTGCGACTGCAACCAGCCCCACTGGTATTGGCAACAGAGACCTTAATGAGGGGCAGATTGCTGTAGATCTTCCTTCACTTTCAGCATCACCTTCAATGATAAACTTGCCTTCCCCTACTACCCCTTGTTCAATCATCCTTGAAAGGTGCGCCTCTGTCCTTAAGGATAAAGGTTGTAGGAGGAACTTGAGTTTTTGTTTTTTCTCAGATGATGCTAATAGTGAAGGAGAGATCATACCACCTACTAAACGCCATAGAGTTATTGATGATGATAGTGATTGTGAAGAGGTGGTTGGGAAGGGTGTCACAACTGGCTATGACTGGGGTGCACAATCGGTTAAGGGCAAGCTTGCAATACATGATTTTGACCTAAGGTTTGATCCGACCCATGTACAAGTTCTCCAGAAATAGAAGGACTCCATGGAGGAGGATCAACGTAACAGTCAAAAATATGTCAAGCAAAACCTCAACACGGTTGCTACTATTGCATTCCAGGTTCAGAGGCAGTTGGGCACCATTGTGCAGGGTTTTGTAGAACTGTCAGTCTGTGATATTGGGCAGTTGAAGTTGGTGATGGTAGAGGAGCGTGAGAAATAAGGCATAAAGGGTGAAAGTTTTGATGGCCACCTGAAGTGGATCAACTGGTGTAGATGAAATATCATCTCACCTACGATCCAAGATCTCCTTGGCCAGAGAGGCTATCAAGAGCTTTCGCAAAACTATCACCCTTTGGTCATCCCTAGAGAGACAGGAGAAGGAGGTGAACTCAATGATTGAGTTTCATGATAAGACTCTGGCAGATGCCCTGTTTCTTGTGAAGGATGAGAAAATCCTTCATTCTACACCTGTACTTACTATTGATTAATTTCACGAGTTGTCGTTTACTTATCAGTTTGATGCAATCATTTGCGCTCGTCCAGTTGACTTTAGAAATGAATGGCTTCCCCTTGAAATACGATACAGAGTTGAAATAACCCAATACGATATTCTTAACTATCTCTGTCGTGGAATGATAGGTGGTTCTTGGTTTTAAGTAGTTGAGCTAAAAACTACTAAGAGCTACGCCGAGGTCGTAAAAATTTACCCCTCAAAAGAATTACTGAGATGGACCTAAAGTAGATTGTCCTCCAGTATAATAATAAATAATAGACTGTCAGGTACAGTTCTTACTACAATACATCGGGTGAATATCATACTAAAATAACAAACTACAATGTGAAAATGTACGACGATATCAAAATAATTCCGGCTAGAGGCTGTCTTAAAGCCATCTCAAATTAGCCAACAAGTTGTGTATATCACTAACCAATCACATTACAACTAGGCTCATGGTGAATTACTGCCAGCTAAATGCCGGCGAATAGCCGCTAGGGTGGCTCTTAAAAATCAAAAATATGATTTTTTGATTGCTCAAATAATCAACTATATGTCATCGAGTTTGAGTTAGTGGCATTTTTGCGGCTATAATAGTACTACATACATATACTATACTAATAATACAGTACTACCTGACAGATAAATCTTCTACTTTCTACCGGTAGGCCTAATTTGTTGTCTCTGTGAAATGGAAAGCTTTCTGCATGACCTTGAAGGTTGTCAAATGGATACTGGTATGGATATATCAGCAGCAGATCACATTCTGAGGTTTTACATATTGATATCCCACATACGGGATCCGATTCAGGCACGGGTAGCGCTCCTACCAGTACATCCGATTCCACGATCACAACTACACCTACTTCAACCGGATCTTGCAAACAACTTCGGCCTAAACCAAAGCTTGGAAAGGGAAGTAGAGGTCTGTATAAAAAGTTAGAGACATTTGGAACTCCGAAGCGCTCTAATATTTTCTCAAGAAAATCTAAACAACTAATTCAGGACTCGGAGGTCATGACATATGAACTGCCACTTTTCTGCATATATGTTTAGGCCTAAGGCAGCAAGGCAGGTGGCATACTGTATCCGCATTTATATTTATATATTTACAGTATTGCTTTGATTTTAAGTGTAAGCAAGCGTAAGTACTTTGTAAACATAGGCCTATCTGCTTCTAATGCTATATCAATCAGTTCAGTACGAATCTTCAACCCGACTCCCCCCCCCCCCCCCCCCCCCCCAACACTCCACCCAGGGTCTCTCCCGAATCTCCAACCCAACTCCCCCCCCCCCCCCCCCCCCCCCAACACTCCACCCAGGGTCTCTCCCTGGGTGTATAATTTTAAACGGTTTATCAACTCATTCATCCCTTTATCAGGGTGGTCTCACGTTTAGGATAAAAGATAAATGGGTTTCTGCTCTAGATTACTTAGTATCCCCGGTTAACGAGGTATCTAAAGTCCCCTCAGCTATTAAATGTATGAATGTGAACAGAGATTTACGCTCACCACTGACCATGCTCCGATCAGCGTAACTGTTGTTGCAACAAATATAACGTCATCACAACTACTCAACCAAGCGAAATGTTTGATCTCTCGATGTTGAACTCTCGATATTATCGTTATTTTTCAACACTCGATATTTTTCAATACTCAATATTTTTCCACACTCGATATTTGTATTCTCGATATTTTTTGAACTCTCGATATTATCGTTATTTTTCAACACTCGATATTTTTACTCTCGATATTTTTCATGTCTCGATATTGTTCAATATAACCAATTAAAAATAATAATTTATTGGGACAATATTTTTATATTTTTGGAGAGAGTATGATAATATATTAAATTGATAGTTGATATTTTAATATGCTGCATGCATAAAATAAACTTGCATGAATGAATTCTTCTAATAACCGAATCAACCCTTCTTGCCTGGAAATAAACTAGTTATATATGTCCATCGTATGGGTGGGTGGCTTTTTATATTTTAATTTATTTATGTATTTGTTTTTAATAACACAAGTTTAAACGAGATAATTATAATGAAAAGGGCAGACATTGCATTATAAACTGAGAAAGTGAGTAGTATCACATATAATGGGGGCTAAACGTTACACCTACACCTACTTGTAGGCAGTTTAGTAAAGAAGCAGGTTACAGAAGCGAGTTGAATGGAACCTAAACAATAAATGAGAGATAGGAAACATTTATTTAATTGATAATCAGCAGTTTGAGGATCAACAGTGAGATGTATTGGCTTACCGGCAGACATGTATATGTACTGTATGTGTAGGTGTGTCTAGGCATTTGCTGTAAGAGTAGGCGTAGAGTTTACCCCCCATATAATGGGGTTCTTGGAAAACACGCAACGCAACGGAATGGCGCAATATAACTTAACATAGTTTATTTAATTTCGCGCCATTTAATTATACTGAAGATCGTACTGCACCTTTGCGATGAATGAGGTGAGATTTTGGCCACTCGGGGATCCAGATTTAGTTGACGGGGTAGGTATCCGAACATACAAATTATATTATTTGTGATATATTGTTTTTAAGTACAGTATAGGATAGGCACAATGGGTCAAGGCCCGGTGAAATGTAAAGAATAATAATAGTTGTATCGGTACGTTTTATAATACATTAATTAACTTGTATATTATAATAGTATAATAGCAAAATATAATCATTTAAGTATTTTAATTAAGATTATTTCATAAGAGTTTAGAACTATAAGATAATCAAGTCAAGACAATTTTGTGAGATCATTAAGTCGATCAATTTCTCTAGACTGTTCTTTTAGAGGTTTATACTTTGTTGTAAATTTCCGACTCAACTCTATTAGAAGGTGAAGGCCACGCAAAGATTTTACACGTGATAATGCAACATATGCCCCCCTGTCCATTGAAGGAGCTCCAGCCGGATTCACCCCAGTCTCCAATTATAATGGCTTCCAAGGTAAGACCTTGCACATTGTAAACAGTTAGAGCATACGCTGGACTTATGGGGATTTGCTTTAAATTGACAGAGAAGGTAAATGATTTTGTTACCTTGATTCTAACAGTTTGTTTGGAAAAAGTTAAAGGAAAACATCCTAAAGGTACGATCTCGAACTCAACTGTACATTTTTGAAAGATAGGTTCGATAATTATGAATTCGTGAACACGAGATGCGCGTTTCACAATTGTAGAGCTGCCTGGAGCATAGAATTCATCAATAAATGTTGTATCCTTTGGGAATTGAACGCCCTTCACTCTGCCAATGGTTCCATTTGCTATCCCTATTTCAACGGCAATGTTTTGAATTACAATAATTGGCATATCATAAAATATATCAATAAGCAGTGGTAGACCTTCGCATTTGTCATCGCGCATGTACTGGAGAAGTTTCTTTTCGATGTTTAGGATCTAAGTTCGCTTCCAGAATCTAAGTTCAGATCTTGGTTCTAAGTTCACTTCCAGGATCTAAGTTCGCTTCCAGGATCTAAGTTCGCTTCCAGGATCTAAGTTCGCTTCCAGGATCTAAGTTCGCTTCCAGGATCTAAGTTCGCTTCCAGGATCTAAGTTCGCCTCCAGGATCTAAGTTCAGATCTTGGTTCGTTCAATACCAGGATCTAAGTTAAACGATAAAACAAAGGAAGGACTGTCAGCCACAGGTATGAAAAAATAGGTAATTAGGCCTAGCAGACGTTTCGGAAGCCAATGGCTATCTTTATCAATGCTTAATTTATGTATGCTACAGCGCACATACAACAACTACAACTCACATATACAGAATAATAATAAAGTATATACCATAAACAGTAGGCCTACACATATACAAAGCACATACAGTATAATATAAATGAATACACAGTACACGACAACTGCAACGCATATATACAGTATAATAATAAGGTATAAACACTAAACATTACACATATACAAAGCACATACAGTATAATATAAACGCATACACCGTACACAACAACTACAACGCACATATACAGTAAAATAATAAAGAATAAACACTAAACAGTACACATATACAACGCACATATACAGTAAAATAATAAAGAATAAACACTAAACAGTACACATATACAACGCACATATACAGTAAAATAATAAAGAATAAACACTAAACAGTACACATATACGTATACGACGCACATACAGTATAATATAAACAGTACACAACACAGTATAATATAAATGAATACACAGTACACGACAACTGCAACGCATAAATACAGTATAATAATAAGGTATAAACACTAAACATTACACATATACAAAGCACATACAGTATAATATAAACGCATACACCGTACACAACAACTACAACGCACATATACAGTAAAATAATAAAGAATAAAGATTTATACAGAACACATATACAAAGCACATACAGTATAATATAAATGAATACACAGAACACAAATAAACGTATACGACGCTCATACAGTATAATATAAACAAAACACAACAACTACAACTACAACGCACATATACAGTAAAATAATAAAGAATAAACACTAAACAGTACACATATACAACGCCCATATACAGTAAAAATAATAAAGAATAAACACTAAACAGTACACATATACAACGCACATATACAGTAAAATAATAAAGAATAAACACTAAACAGTACACATATACAACGCACATATACAGTAAAAATAATAAAGAATAAACACTAAACAGTACACATACAGTCGGGGTCTCAAAGTGCATCTGTTCTTTGAGATTTTCTCAAAGAACTAAAAGTGTCTCAAATTTCTAAAAGTGGTCCAAGAAAATGACAAAGTGTCCTCAAAGATTTCAAAGTAGTACTGTCAGTCATTTCATACAGTCCTGCCTGAAGCTGGCTATGGTATGGGGTATATTGACTTTGTCTACTAAAGGGTAAAATATAAGTAATAAAAACCTCTATGAAACAATAAAGATAAATATTTGTTACTGAAAGTAAGAATTGCTTACTGCAGTAATAAAAAATAGTCTTTTTCTGCAGTAACAAATAATTTGTTACTGCAGTAAAAATTTTTATTCAATTATTTATTAATATTGATTACTGCAGTATTAATTTTTATTCAATTATTTATTAATTTATTAATATTGATTATTGCAGTAATAAATATTTGTTACTGCAGTAATAAATATTTGTTACTGCAGTAATAAATATTTATTACTGCAGTAATAAATATTTATTACTGCAGTAATAAATATTTGTTACTGCAGTAATTGTTATATGTTACTGCAGTAACTAATATTTAATACAGCAGTATTTTTTGTAGGTATTTTTATTGATTCATAGAGGATTTTATTAATTTATATTTGGGCTCTTTAGAGACGCCGTAATTGCGGGCTATCGGAATGTGTTGGTATTTGTGTCATAGACAGTTTGTCTGTTGCCCTATCTATATTAATGTATAGTGCTAAAACTGTACTGTTTAAATTTGTTTAGCCCACGTGAACGCCGAATACCTTTACCAATGCATTTCAATGGTCAACCAGCCATACTTTGCCGCACTGTAAATTGTGTTATACAAAGTAAAGAATAACGATAGAGGCAGGAATAAAGATAAATGATTCAAGCGCACTAATTGGCTGTTCCCATAGATGTTTTAGGCATTGTTGGTGCGCAATGCATATGGTCAGAGCGTCCGCCCAGTCTGCCAAAATCTATTATGTAATCAAATGGTACCACAAGCCAAGCGAAGCATGTGACAGTTCTTTCCGACTCTGCACCTGTTTGTTTGAAGGTCGCCGTCCGTGGGTCGCTACTCACTAGCTGTGATTGATAGTTTAAATTGGGTGCCGCTTTGCCAGAAGGCGGTACACATCAATTGAATATGAGGCAAACATTTAAAATATGCTCAAATATAAACGCCAGCGGCAGGGGATATTTTAATTTCTCTATTAAGCTAAAACAACACAAGATTGTAGCCGTTCTATCGTACTTGAAAGTCGAAAGCCTTTCTTAGTTTTTAAGAAGGAATTCTCGCGCTCTCGTCAACATAGTTATCATATTAATTGAGATTCAATATGACGTTTAATTACTCAAGGAGTAAATGGTTATAAGTATGCCTATTGTAATGACACTTGATTTAACATAATTAAAACGATAAGTTGTAATTGGATAGAGCACATAAAATTTATAAAATAAACTTAAATAAAATAAAAGTATTTTTAAATAAAAAGATGGGAAGAGGGTGATTGGCATAATATAAGGCACATTAAATAAGATAAAATAAATAAACAGTATAGTCGGGCCTTGAACTTTCTATTGATTTAAATAGTTAGTGTTGCAGCATCTGTCGTCATCAGCCAAATTGCTGTCTTTAGGTGTGAACTGCACTGAGGTATGCGCGTACATAGTTTGTAGTGGTCTGTGTTTGCCGCCAGGGAGCCAACAGGTGCAGTCTTCCGTGGGTCTCCAGCAATTGAGTTTTGTACATAGGCGGTGGTG
>JAUCBJ010004201.1:0-17057 GCA_032718475.1 Nemertoderma westbladi
AAATCCTACATGTAAATATTGTTGAATTCGAGAATTTAATGATTTTTCAAAATAATTCTTATTTTATTTAGTTTTTTTTGTATTTAAATGGAGTATAAGTAAGAATGGATTTCTTATTGTGTGTTCGATTGTAGTTTTCTGTTAAAACTCTGAATATTTTACTTAACTACGCGTTGTCCCTGTTTCTACACTGAAAATACACGTAACCATAGTTATTTTTTTCGCAAATGCCGGTTTACGGAAATATCGACAGGTAAAACTGCAACCAAATATAAATGTAAACATTACGAAACCGGTTGAATAAACCGCATGTCATTTTAATTAACAGAAGCTTTAATTAATTTAAAAACTATGGTTATAGAACAAAACCCATAGTTTAAAACTTTTAAAGCTGTACTCGTCTCGTACTGTGGTTATTAAACGAGAACTCATATTTTAAAACTTTTAAACATTTGGTTATTTATCCGAGGAAAACTACCGATAGCTGAAACTAAATTTGCATAACATATAATGCAGCAATCCCAACAAACTTATTCTGAGTAAAGGGGTATTTTATTTACCGAGCGACAGCGAGGGTCGAGGTCGAGGCGAGGGTCGCGACGGCGACAGCGACAGCGAGGGTCGAGGTCGAGGCGAGGGTCGCGAGGGCGACGGCGACAGCGAGGGGTCGAGGTCGAGGCGAGGGTCGCGAGGGCGACGGCGACAGCGAGGGTCGAGGTCGAGGCGAGGGTCGCGAGGGCGACGGCGACAGCGAGGGTCGAGGTCGAGGCGAGGGTCGCGAGGGCGACGGCGACAGCGAGGGTCGAGGTCGAGGCGAGGGTCGCGAGGGCGACGGCGATAGCGAGGGTCGAGGTCGAGGCGAGGTCGCGAGGGCGACGGCGACAGCGAGGTCGAGGTCGAGGCGAGGGTCGCGAGGGCGACGGCGACAGCGAGGGTCGAGGTCGAGGCGAGGGTCGCGAGGGCGACGGCGACAGCGAGGGTCGAGGTCGAGGCGAGGGTCGCGAGGGCGACGGCGACAGCGAGGGTCGAGGTCGAGGCGAGGGTCGCGAGGGCGACGGCGACAGCGAGGGTCGAGGTCGAGGCGAGGGTCGCGAGGGCGACGGCGACAGCGAGGGTCGAGGTCGAGGCGAGGGTCGCGAGGGCGACGGCGACAGCGAGGGTCGAGGTCGAGGCGAGGGTCGCGAGGGCGACGGCGACAGCGAGGGTCGAGGTCGAGGCGAGGGTCGCGAGGGCGACGGCGACAGCGAGGGTCGAGGTCGAGGCGAGGGTCGCGAGGGCGACGGCGACAGCGAGGGTCGAGGTCGAGGCGAGGGTCGCGAGGGCGACGGCGACAGCGAGGGTCGAGGTCGAGGCGAGGGTCGCGAGGGCGACGGCGACAGCGAGGGTCGAGGTCGAGGCGAGGGTCGCGAGGGCGACGGCGACAGCGAGGGTCGAGGTCGAGGCGAGGGTCGCGAGGGCGACGGCGACAGCGAGGGTCGAGGTCGAGGCGAGGGTCGCGAGGGCGACGGCGACAGCGAGGGTCGAGGTCGAGGCGAGGGTCGCGAGGGCGACGGCGACAGCGAGGGTCGAGGTCGAGGCGAGGGTCGCGAGGGCGACGGCGACAGCGAGGGTCGAGGTCGAGGCGAGGGTCGCGAGGGCGACGGCGACAGCGAGGGTCGAGGTCGAGGCGAGGGTCGCGAGGGCGACGGCGACAGCGAGGGTCGAGGTCGAGGCGAGGGTCGCGAGGGCGACGGCGACAGCGAGGGTCGAGGTCGAGGCGAGGGTCGCGAGGGCGACGGCGACAGCGAGGGTCGAGGTCGAGGCGAGGGTCGCGAGGGCGACGGCGACAGCGAGGGTCGAGGTCGAGGCGAGGGTCGCGAGGGCGACGGCGACAGCGAGGGTCGAGGTCGAGGCGAGGGTCGCGAGGGCGACGGCGACAGCGAGGGTCGAGGTCGAGGCGAGGGTCGCGAGGGCGACGGCGACAGCGAGGGTCGAGGTCGAGGCGAGGGTCGCGAGGGCGACGGCGACAGCGAGGGTCGAGGTCGAGGCGAGGGTCGCGAGGGCGACGGCGACAGCGAGGGTCGAGGTCGAGGCGAGGGTCGCGAGGGCGACGGCGACAGCGAGGGTCGAGGTCGAGGCGAGGGTCGCGAGGGCGACGGCGACAGCGAGGGTCGAGGTCGAGGCGAGGGTCGCGAGGGCGACGGCGACAGCGAGGGTCGAGGTCGAGGCGAGGGTCGCGAGGGCGACGGCGACAGCGAGGGTCGAGGTCGAGGCGAGGGTCGCGAGGGCGACGGCGACAGCGAGGGTCGAGGTCGAGGCGAGGGTCGCGAGGGCGACGGCGACAGCGAGGGTCGAGGTCGAGGCGAGGGTCGCGAGGGCGACGGCGACAGCGAGGGTCGAGGTCGAGGCGAGGGTCGCGAGGGCGACGGCGACAGCGAGGGTCGAGGTCGAGGCGAGGGTCGCGAGGGCGACGGCGACAGCGAGGGTCGAGGTCGAGGCGAGGGTCGCGAGGGCGACGGCGACAGCGAGGGTCGAGGTCGAGGCGAGGGTCGCGAGGGCGACGGCGACAGCGAGGGTCGAGGTCGAGGCGAGGGTCGCGAGGGCGACGGCGACAGCGAGGGTCGAGGTCGAGGCGAGGGTCGCGAGGGCGACGGCGACAGCGAGGGTCGAGGTCGAGGCGAGGGTCGCGAGGGCGACGGCGACAGCGAGGGTCGAGGTCGAGGCGAGGGTCGCGAGGGCGACGGCGACAGCGAGGGTCGAGGTCGAGGCGAGGGTCGCGAGGGCGACGGCGACAGCGAGGGTCGAGGTCGAGGCGAGGGTCGCGAGGGCGACGGCGACAGCGAGGGTCGAGGTCGAGGCGAGGGTCGCGAGGGCGACGGCGACAGCGAGGGTCGAGGTCGAGGCGAGGGTCGCGAGGGCGACGGCGACAGCGAGGGTCGAGGTCGAGGCGAGGGTCGCGAGGGCGACGGCGACAGCGAGGGTCGAGGTCGAGGCGAGGGTCGCGAGGGCGACGGCGACAGCGAGGGTCGAGGTCGAGGCGAGGGTCGCGAGGGCGACGGCGACAGCGAGGGTCGAGGTCGAGGCGAGGGTCGCGAGGGCGACGGCGACAGCGAGGGTCGAGGTCGAGGCGAGGGTCGCGAGGGCGACGGCGACAGCGAGGGTCGAGGTCGAGGCGAGGGTCGCGAGGGCGACGGCGACAGCGAGGGTCGAGGTCGAGGCGAGGGTCGCGAGGGCGACGGCGACAGCGAGGGTCGAGGTCGAGGCGAGGGTCGCGAGGGCGACGGCGACAGCGAGGGTCGAGGTCGAGGCGAGGGTCGCGAGGGCGACGGCGACAGCGAGGGTCGAGGTCGAGGCGAGGGTCGCGAGGGCGACGGCGACAGCGAGGGTCGAGGTCGAGGCGAGGGTCGCGAGGGCGACGGCGACAGCGAGGGTCGAGGTCGAGGCGAGGGTCGCGAGGGCGACGGCGACAGCGAGGGTCGAGGTCGAGGCGAGGGTCGCGAGGGCGACGGCGACAGCGAGGGTCGAGGTCGAGGCGAGGGTCGCGAGGGCGACGGCGACAGCGAGGGTCGAGGTCGAGGCGAGGGTCGCGAGGGCGACGGCGACAGCGAGGGTCGAGGTCGAGGCGAGGGTCGCGAGGGCGACGGCGACAGCGAGGGTCGAGGTCGAGGCGAGGGTCGCGAGGGCGACGGCGACAGCGAGGGTCGAGGTCGAGGCGAGGGTCGCGAGGGCGACGGCGACAGCGAGGGTCGAGGTCGAGGCGAGGGTCGCGAGGGCGACGGCGACAGCGAGGGTCGAGGTCGAGGCGAGGGTCGCGAGGGCGACGGCGACAGCGAGGGTCGAGGTCGAGGCGAGGGTCGCGAGGGCGACGGCGACAGCGAGGGTCGAGGTCGAGGCGAGGGTCGCGAGGGCGACGGCGACAGCGAGGGTCGAGGTCGAGGCGAGGGTCGCGAGGGCGACGGCGACAGCGAGGGTCGAGGTCGAGGCGAGGGTCGCGAGGGCGACGGCGACAGCGAGGGTCGAGGTCGAGGCGAGGGTCGCGAGGGCGACGGCGACAGCGAGGGTCGAGGTCGAGGCGAGGGTCGCGAGGGCGACGGCGACAGCGAGGGTCGAGGTCGAGGCGAGGGTCGCGAGGGCGACGGCGACAGCGAGGGTCGAGGTCGAGGCGAGGGTCGCGAGGGCGACGGCGACAGCGAGGGTCGAGGTCGAGGCGAGGGTCGCGAGGGCGACGGCGACAGCGAGGGTCGAGGTCGAGGCGAGGGTCGCGAGGGCGACGGCGACAGCGAGGGTCGAGGTCGAGGCGAGGGTCGCGAGGGCGACGGCGACAGCGAGGGTCGAGGTCGAGGCGAGGGTCGCGAGGGCGACGGCGACAGCGAGGGTCGAGGTCGAGGCGAGGGTCGCGAGGGCGAGGGCGACAGCGAGGGTCGAGGTCGAGGCGAGGGTCGCGAGGGCGACGGCGACAGCGAGGGTCGAGGTCGAGGCGAGGGTCGCGAGGGCGACGGCGACAGCGAGGGTCGAGGTCGAGGCGAGGGTCGCGAGGGCGACGGCGACAGCGAGGGTCGAGGTCGAGGCGAGGGTCGCGAGGGCGACGGCGATAGCGAGGGTCGAGGTCGAGGCGAGGGTCGCGAGGGCGACGGCGACAGCGAGGGTCGAGGTCGAGGCGAGGGTCGCGAGGGCGAGGGCGACAGCGAGGGACGCGAGGGCGAGGGCGACAGCGAGGGTCGCGAGGGCGAGGGCGACAACGTGGTTAATAAATGGTCAAGAGAATTGTGAAAATGTTCGGCTTATTTCCTCATTTTTTCAACACAATATAATTTAAGAAATTCCACCAAATATTTTTATTTTATTTTTTCTCCGTGAAAAACGTAAAATCAACGCAATCAATCATATGGGTTACTTTTATTCACCAGGGAAATATCATTTTTTTCTCACGATGTTGGGGTATATTCGTGCGAAAAAAATTACAATTTAAGTGACATTTTTTTATCTTTGGTAAAACTAAAAAAAATTCAATGGTTCTTACATATTCTGTAATTCACATATATACCATTCTGAAGTTATATTATAAAGTTATAAGTTATAAGCTAAAGTTATATTATATTATTATTTTTAAATTAAAAAAATATGGCCCATAAGAATATCATGACACCTTTTAAGATAAAAGTCCAATCATTTTAAAAATGTGTCATAACTTGTAAATGATTGGCATTGCCTTAAATGTGTTTTAAAGTTTGCTTAATTTTTAGGTTCTGGGGGCTTCTGAAAAAAGGGTCTTGTAACCCCTAGTAACCAAAGGGTTAATAAGAAAATGTTAGTTGGACTTTATCAAAAATTAATAGCATTAATATGGATTTTTGGCTTCTTGACTCACAAATACTTTTAAATTGTTATGTTTTAAATGTAAACTCTTATCTTACTGTCTTAATTCTTAAGAATAATTTTTTGATATTCAACAAACTTTTAGTTTATAATACTTTACTTTTTCCAATATAAGCTACCTACTTATTACCATTACTAAAAGTGAATGGTACTGATAAATATCTTATCAGTAACGTTTTCTAATTTATTTATTACATATTGGTTATTTAGTACTCCAAGGGAAAGTACAATATATGAAACACTGCCATATTAACATTTTTTTTAGCTTACGTACATGAGTAATTATATACCATATCAATAACCAGTCATGGTTTATAGTATTCTTTTATATCGTTTTAGTACATGGTCATGTTCAACTATCCATTGGGTTGTTGGTGTTAGAAATGATTCTCTTGTTTTTCTTTGTTTGTGTTGCTTTTATGCTTGCGGGGAATATATGCGTTGTTGTTATCAAATAATGTAATATTTGAATTAATTTAATTTTATCAATGAATTATTGTATGTAACCTATGTAGTAAATTTAGATTATTATATTAACTTAATTTTGGGGATAGGGTTCATTTTCTATCGTTACCATCGTTACCGCGCTCGTTTCCAAAACGTTTTTATTCCACATATTTTTACCTCAGATATAAATAACCATTTGATTCGCAATTTGCGAATTTATCGTATATCTATAAACGGCTTTCTCTTCCATTCCACCTTGCTCGTCCATGACAACCCACACTTTATCTATGCTATCGCACTCCACTGAAGCAGAGTTATAATGAATACGAATTTCATCCAGTTCCTGTGGAAAAAAAGACTATAAATTTTTAGTGAGCGACTGAATTTTATCTCAAGTGTATATGATTTTAACTACTTCAATATTTGTTGAAAGTAATCACTTCTCGTGTCGTTGTGATAACATTTTGCGTTGTTCCTAAGAGTAATTAATAGTAAGCAGCACAGACCCCGCACACTGACAGCACAGACAGCACACTGACGTCACAGACCGCACACTAACAGCGCAGGCCCCGCACACCGACGGGACAGACCGCACACTGACAACACAGACCTGCACACTGATGGCACAGACATCACACTGACAGAAACAGACCGCACACTAACAGCACAGGCCTCGCACGCTGACAGCACAGACCCCGCACACTGACAGCACAGACCCCGCACACTGACAGCACAGACCGCACACTGAAAGTCAGAACAGACTGCACACTAACAGCAAAGGTCCTGCACACTGACAGCACAGACCGCACACTGACAGCACAGACCGCACAGTGACAGCACAGACCCCCCACACTGACAGCACATACCCCGCACACTGACAGCACAGACCGCACACTAACAGCACAGAACCACACACTGACGGCATAGACCCCGCACCCTGACGGCACAGACCCCGCACACTGACGGCACAGACCCCGCACACTGACGGCATTGACTCCGCACACTGACGGCACAGACCGCACACTGACAGCACAGACCCCGCACACTGACAGCACATACCCCGCACACTGACAGCACCGACTGCACACTGACAGGAACAGACCGCACACTAACAGCACAGAACCATACACTGACGGCATAGACCCCGCACACTAACAGCACAGACCCCGCACACTGACGGCACAGACCCCGTACACTGACGGCACAGACCGCACACTGGCCGGAATAGACCGCACACTAACAGCACAGACCCTGCAAACCGACGGGACAGACCGCATACTGACAACACAGACCTTCACACTGACGGCACAGACAGCACACTAACAGCACATAACCACACACTGACGGCACAGACCCCGCACACTGACGGCACAGACCCCGCACACTCAGCACAGACCCTGCACACCGACGGGACAGACGCAAACTGACAGGAACAGACCGCACACTAGCACAGACCCACACATTGACGGCACAGACCCCGCACACTGACGGCACAGACCCAGCACACTGATGGCGCAGACCCCGCACACTGACGGCACAGACCGCGCACTGACGGCACAGACCACTCATACTGGCGGCACAGACCCCGCACACTGACGGCACATACCCCGCACATACCCCGCACACTGACGACACAGACCCACACACTGACAGCACAGACCCACATACTGACGGATAGACCCACATACTGAAAGCAGAACTCCGCACACTGACGGTACAGACCCGCACACTGACGGCACAGACCCCTCATACTGAGGGCACAGACACCGCACACTGACGGCACAGACCCCGCACACTGACAGCACAGACCCACACACTGAAAGCACAGCTCCGCACACTGACGGCACAGATCCGCACACAGGCGGCACAGACCCGCACACTGACGGCACAGACCCCTCATACTGACGGCACAGACCCCGCACACTGACGGCACAGACTCCGCACACTGACGGCACAGACCGCACACTGACGTCACAGACTATTACCGTTTGCTAATTTACAGATACAGATATAGAGTGCTATGCAACGCTGTATTTTATTATTCAAATTCGTCATATTATTGTGAATATAAGGGGGGGGGGGGGGGGGTGGGGGATGGGGGATACACCATTTTGGTCCAAAATATGTCGAAGTTATTTTTATGCTCTATTATAATGCACGATTATATGGCGTTTCTAAATCTGAAAACCGCTATTTAATAGCTCTTTTAGTTATCAAGTTATAACAATTTCCATTTAGGGAGACTTATTGAAATTGCTATTACTGTATATTTGTAATGAAAGGTCGATTATCTCCTAATATTTTTTTTTTGAAATTGTCAACTTCAAAACCCTACTACTTCTACAATTGTTGAGCAATTAGTCTTGCATAAAAGTATCAGACAACTTTTCGAAATTGTTCGTTAATAAAATGTAAAACTATTTATAACAAACCTAAAAAATTAGCATAAATTTGCAGCGCCACCTCTCGGTGCAGAATTATTTTCACAATATTTCACCTGATAGTTATGTTGCCCCATCTTTGATCTATCATATTAGGTACCTACATTCCAAATTATAGCCAAAACCAAACAATTTTGAAACGCTGAGAGTGATTAATCGAAGAGTTGTCCGAAAATGGTGTACCCCCCCCCCCCCCCTCCCCCTTAACTTGAATTCTTCTCTACTCTTTAAACGCAAATAATTTCTTCTCAAATTAAACATATTCCCGAGATTCTATATAAATGTAAACAGACTGTATAAATGTTTCCAAAAGCTCCAGGCATAGTCCAAAGGTTCCTCTCAAACGTAACTAAGTTTAATTAAATTGTCTTTTATAAAAAATGATATTATTTTCATGAAATTATTTAGAAAAAAATGTGTTTGCAATTTATATATTTTTAAATGTATAATTTTAAATTTGCCTATTTTCTAATTAATAAATTTATGTGTACTATATTCGAACGTCCTTATCTTTTCGTAATCACAAAAATCAAACTATTAAAAAATTCGAACCCTTCCACAAATCGCATTTTTACACAACCTTTTTTGAATGTTAAATATTTCCAGTTGAAGTACAAATTAACCTATCCCTAAATAATTGTCCCACATGTTTTGTTTACCCAATGTTGGTGGAAATTTTATATTGGATCGTGCTATTATTCATTTTATAATTTTGTGCGAAATCAACTTGCTTTGGTTTGCTAGTGATTGTGTAGTAACTATTTTTGAATATACATAGTTAACTAGGCCTATCTATCTACTGTAGCTATACAACGCGAAACTGGAATTGCAAATCTGGTTAATTTTAGAATATATGAGAGAATCTTTCAATATAAATGGCCCCCGGTTGTCTCATTTAATAATTTTCTTATATTATGGTTTTGGATTCAATATTACAAAGACCAAAATATTTAGAGGTACAGACTTCACGCTGGAGAGCAATCATTTCTGCTCTTGGGTATATTACTGGTTTTTGTCATGAGATCATTGAACCCATGTCATTAACAATCAGTTTTGGTACAGAAAGACACATTGTGGTAAACGTGGTCGTTCTTCGCGAACCCTACCCAAGGATTAAATTGGCTGTAATTTTGTCCCAACTCGTGGCTCATCTTTACACTTTGGCCAACAGATATATCAAATAAAATTTGTCAAATCATTTTGAACTTTACCGGTATGTCTATAATTTGGTAAAACAAAACAATAATTCAATATTTAGGCCTACAGTTGAATTAATCAAAGTTTATGACGTCCAGTATGGAGAAGGATGAGAACGTTATTTATACATTCATTGTGTTCTCGCTTTGGAATAAATAGCATAAAAAAGTAGTAGAAGCAAAATAGAAGCAACATGAATATTGTTCGTAAGTAGGCCTACTGTAGGCCTAATAGTTATCCAACATACAGTACCTACCAACAAGCCAACTTAATAAGCTCGATATGCGTTGAGATTATTGTCTGGTGACTGTACATTGGAGTCTCTCCTCGGTAAGATTGTCAGATTCTTTAGTATAGTGGAAATAATGTTCTCCATTATTTACCATATGGTATGTAATGTAGGCCCCATCAGCCTATCGTAATTGGTATATCTACGTACTTCATATATTTCTCTTAAGTGCACACTCATGACCTACTGTACTGCTAACTTTAGTAGGTCATGGTATACCCTAAATTATGGCTTACCTATAATTATACATAGTTAAGCCGATGTAAGGCATTGAATGGGCTTTCCAGGATTTGGAAGTCACCAAGAATTAATTGGAAACTTAAGGTCCGATTATTTAGAGCAGCAGTAGTTCCAGTACTCCTATATGGGAGTCCATGTTGGGCTCTAACTGCTGAGGACACCAAATCTCTGGATGGCACATTCACAAGAATGCTACGCCGGGTTCATTGTGTCAAGTACAATGCACAAATCTCCAACGAGACACTATATAACATTGGAGGTGTCTCATTGGTTCCCCCAAGCTTGACACTAGAATAAAATCGCCTCCGCTTTGCAGGACATTGCTTTCGCAGTGAGGACCAGCCAGTGCATAATCTTGTACTTTGGCAGCCTCATGGAGTGAATAAGCATGGTGGACAGCCCATGACTTTCTTGAGACGCATCTTAAAGGACACTGGCCTTAAAGATGCGGATGATCTAACAAATGTCATGGGTGATAGGGAGTTGTGGCGGTGCAATTTTGTCGATAAGCCGGCACAGCATTCTTAAAAATGCAGCTGCAATGCAGCATGCCGATCCTAGTAGTAGTAAGCCGATGTAAAACTGAATAAATTACGGCAACAGTTTCCTCTATAAATCATTACGTTACGCCTGTGAGTCTTTTCTCGAACTGATACCGGATACAATACCGGAGTCGAGGACGCCCCCCACTGCCCCCCGCACCGGATCATTCCGCCCCCCTGCTGCACCCAATTCGTTCCTCTCTCGTTCCGCACCCATTGTCTCTCGCAGTTCGTTTCGTTCCTCTTGTAGAGCGCGGCATAACTTCTCCAGTTTTTGTATCTGTAAAACAAAGTTTATATTCCAACGAAAATCTGGTACATTATAATTCATATATTATAGTACCATAGGCTAGTAGGCCTAGTCACCCTCACAAACCAGTATAACTAAAGAATTGTGCCATCAAAAAGGTACAATTCCATATTAAACCAAATACACAGCTGTAATAAATTGTTAGGCCTACTGCCGTGGTATGCGGAAAGAGTTTAATGAGTATTTTGCAATAATTGCCTAATTGTGGAATACATTTAACAGGAGGCGCCACCTCGCGGTGAAGCTATGCAAAACTTTAGGTAATAGTACTGTAATAATGAAATCCCACCGTTAGACAAATAATTTACTGTGATATGTGAATAATAATAAGGAGATCGATTCCCACTTATAGAATGACTTATAGCACTTATACAGTACTATAGCCAACAAATTAGATTTGACACCAAATTAAATAATAGAATAAATGGCCTTCAGCGAACGATAATTCTTGCAATCTTTGAACGCCTATATCTCAGCTGTTTCTCAACGAAATTCAGATATTGTTACATATTTCGAATCCTTGCAACGAAAGCTTTCTAATGATATGAAAAAAATTACGACTAAAGTGAAGAATGGCCACGATACGGACGGTGCGATTTCGCAAAAGACACTTTTTTAAAACGCTTATTAAAAAAAATTAAAGGCGAAATCGAAAATTCCGGCTTCATGGTAACAACCACGGTGAGTTGAACTAGTTGTGTTTCAAATTTCAAGCAATATGATAAAGATTTGTAGAAAAATCTGGGGGGGGGTCCGTGTCATCAGAAAATGACACTATATTACGGGTTGGGGTGTATATAATGATACTATGATTATTATAGGCCGAACAATCAGCCTAACCCAATTAATTTATAAAACAAAATAAATACCTTATTATTAGTTGCTATAAGTTGCCCATCTTGATTCTGTTTCTCTCCCACCATTTCCACTAAGGATCTATTGCAGTCCTCCCATCTCCCCTTCCACATTGCACATTCCTTCTCCAGTCTCCTTGCTCTCTTAGACATATCTGCCAACTGCTCCTTGAACGAACAAAAAACTTCATTACTTTTAGAAAGAGTGTCCTGAAATTCATCGAACTTTTTTGTATAAGTTACCAGTTGGTCTTTCAGAAAAGTCTCTTGTTGTACGAGCATTTCGCATTGTTTGTGAAGTTCTATATTGTCTGCTAATAAGTTTTTGGACTCCTCCAGTGATCTTTCTTTCTCTTCTGCTAATACTATTTCAGTTTGCGCTAACTTCGCCTCCACTAACTGTATTTGTAAATCTCTAGCTTTCACTATTTTCTCTATTCTGTCTTCCCTGTCTTCGAAATCGCCCACAAACTTGCGTAATTTTTCTATTAGTTCGTTATTCTCTTCACGTAATCGGTTGTTGTTCGCTGAACTTTCCTCCATGTGCTGTTGTACATCCCCCAAAGTGTCCTGAAACTTATGCGAGATTTCTCGTCTCTTAACGTCTTCTTCTTTGACAAGTTTCAGACTATCATCCTTTACCTGGTGGAATTCAATACGCATTTTGTTACAATCGGGTCATGATACTGTAGTGGGATGCGAGAAACTAATTCCAATAGTTTTAGTTTCATTTGCGAGATGTACTATCCAAAAATGTAATATAAAAAAACATCGAGAATAATATGACCTGGCGCACATACAGTACAGTAGCTCTTATGGGCAATTAAATTGAATGATTTATTTTCCACAGTCGATTAACATATTTGAAACTAAATAATTAATAAAATATTGGATTCAGAACCTATACACTACCGGTACCTGTACTGTATAATAACAAATACTTACAAATACTTAACAAGCCAAGCGCACATTATTTGCTATTTACAGTATCTCTGCAACCATAGGCAGCATGAAATATATAAATACACCACCAATAATTGAGCTATAAATTACACGCAATTGATTCAAATTATAACTAAATGTTCAGTAAGAATTAACGTTAGCAAAAATTTTAACAGTGATAAGCCTAGACAATTACTGTAGACATGCCTGTGCTGCGCCTGATATTACTTTTGAAATTATGGAGAGGTCCGTCAACTGTCAAAACTTGACTGACTGACTTGGGACGACCTCAGTGGTATTTTGAGTAGAATATTACATGATAATGGGTCGAAATTCGTCTACCCTTCCATCGTTAATGTTTGCCCTTTCTTTACGTTCTGACAAAAACCAAACCTGCCATGACTCAATCCATGGTACATTGTACCACGTATTCAATTGTTTCGAGACTATCTATTATTTTGAACCCTGGTGTTGGTGTTGTTACTCACCTGTTTGTTCTGTTTCTGTAATTCCCGACACAAATTTTCCAGTTTCTCTTTTGCCATTATCGCTCTTGTATGCTCATTCTGAATTCGCTCCTTTTCCTTCACTAACTGTTTGTGCCGTTTCTCCGTGGCACTAAACTTGTTATTTAAATCCCTGTGATCTTGAACTAATAGCGAATACTTCTTTGTGAGTTCGGATATTTTCTCGTCCGGACTTTCGCCATTAAATTCATCCATTTTATTGCAGGTCTCACTAAATCCTTAATGAAATCGATATACTATAGTGTACTATGCGATGCGGTAACTATTAAATTTAAGAATTCCGAATATCTTTTGAATAAACCTGAGCTTAGATTGTAGTTTCCAATATTATATTGCCAAGAATTAACAACTATTTGCATTACTTACGTCAGAAAGGAAATCGATTCTTGGCTCTTTGCAAATGTTTTTGGCATTACTTTAGGATTCAGGTACATTATTATTAGCTGCCAATCAAATGGCCTTCGGAATTACTGCTGGCCATTAGGCTGGCATGGCATAGGTTATTGTTACATCGGACACATTGGTATCGCATCAGATCCTAAAGGGTTTTAGTAACTATCTTAAATTTACCTGACAGCGTATTATCCCGCTTTATACTTCTGGTTACAAAACATCTATCTACATTATACTATAGAAATGGAATAGTACAAATACGAATAATCTAGGCTATTTTAGAGAATTCTAAATTTTCAGCGTCTTGCTCTGTACAAAAGTACAAAACTCTAAACTACAAATGAATCGAAGTGATAATTATGAGTTTATACCATTGTACAGTATTTATACTGTACAATGTAATAATAACTTGTTGATCAGATGTTGTTTATCAGCAATTTGCTAGAACAGTATACAGAACAGTTTGTATAAGGTCGAGGGGGTAGCTTTGTGTGGGTTGGTGGCACGGTGGAGTGGTGGTGGGGTGCACGGTGGGAGGGGGGTTTACAGAACAGTATGTATAAGCTCGAGGGGGTAGCTTTGTGTGGGTTGGTGGCACGGTGGAGTGGTGGTGGGGTGCACGGTGGGAGGGGGGTTTACAGAACAGTATGTATAAGCTCGGGGGGGGTAGCTTTGTGTGGGTTGGTGGCACGGTGGAGTGGTGGTGGGGTGCACGGTGGGAGGGGGGTATACAGAACAGTATGTATAAGCTCGAGGGGGTAGCTTTGTGTGGGTTGGTGGCACGGTGGAGTGGTGGAGGGGTGCACGGTGGGAGGGGGGTATACAGAACAGTATGTATAAGCTCGGGGGGGTAGCTTTGTGTGGGTTGGGGGGTTGGGTTGGGTGAGGGGGGGGGGTGGATGGTATGTAATTATCTAATTCTTATAATGAGTTCGTGTTATTTTGTTGCACTGCATATAATTAAACAACAGATTATTTTTTTGAAGTATAGTTACAGTACCGCTATCTCAATAAAAGCGATAAATGGGTTCTTCAATGGGCGCCCGAGATCCTACCATAACCAGCATTGCCATCTTGCACTAGATACTTCAAATACTTGAAGCAGAGCTGTTATGAAGTTTTGGGTAGTTACCGGTAATTAAAATCAATGCCAACTCCTCATAGAAACTCCTTAGAGATACACCTGCTTTGCCATAATAGTTAAACAGTCAGGTAATTGGTTCCCCGTTGCTTTAGGGTTTGTTTGGACCGAAATCATTGTGCCAATCATTATGATTTAATATATTAATGGCGTTGGCCCACTGCTAAGGTGGTACTGTATGCTCTTCATTGAAACTGAGCATTGATTTTGTAGATAACAAAACGTTGATTCACTGCCACGTAAAGATTTTGTCATTATAGCGTGGAACCCAATACACGTATATATATATATAGGCCCTACTTAACGGTGTATCGACTCTTGTAGGTACTGTGTACTGCAATGCGTGGATACTGCCAATACAAGCATCCAAAAATTACATCTTATCGAATAGAGGATATTTCATATTAATAACAACATTTTGCTTCTAAATTAAATTAATATCTTACACAGCAATCCTTTTACATTACAAGCCTTGCACATTGATTTACCAGCAAAGATTTATCTCTTCCGTCGCTGCCAGAAGTTTATTTGGTTACTATTTTATGCTGCTCTCTCACCATTATTGCAGCACATCAAGACGGAAGGGGGGGGGGGGGGGGGGGACTATAAAATGGTATCTTCCTTCTTGTAGATATCCAAACATATTGCAAGCATAATCTTGAATTATAGTGCAAGCAAGCATATAAACGGCTCGTATTGGTTCAGTGCAGTTAGGAGACTACCGGTAACACTAACTCAGGATGGATTTGCCTATCTCACTACCATCGATGTATTCTTGGTGTATTAGAGGACGCGCTTACCATATGGCTTATGGTTATTTCGATGCGCGGTGTAGAGCCTTACCTTGTGACTTGCCCCTACCTCAGACGACCGACTACTGACCTCCAACATGCACGCACTGCGAGACGCACACTTACAGCCGACTCCCGACTCTTGTCGCAAACTTTATCCCTTATAATGTGATTTAAAACCTCGGCAAAAGTGATTCAATTCCACCTGTCCACAGGAAACTACACACGCCTATCACACAAAGATAAAACACTCGCTCAAGGGATTAGCATCCCTCGCACGCGCATTGAGCGAGTCCCGCGCACGAAATCCAAACCGCGGGCGCCCACATTTATTAAGCTGTGGATTCATTTATTTAATTGTAACAAGTCCCACACAAGTTCACAACATAGCTCCACACACCAGAACCACAGTCCAATCGCAATCCCAACTTCATTAATTTAGCTTTGCGGGTTTGAGGAATTAGAGCCTAACGCGTTCTATTGTCCGTAGCCGCACACTCTCTCGTATTGGTTCGGTCACTAACTCGTCCATTGGAGCGCATAAAGTAATAATAATAGATTTATTATTTCCCTTTCTCTAGGGGCTTATCGGTGCATATTAAAATAAGAAAGAACTCAATCCCCTTCTATTCTTTTGTACCTCGTCCTAATATAAATCCGGCTTCGATCTGCGGGAATGTAAATAGATATTGATTGCAATTAGCACTTAAATGGGAATTAATATATTCCTTTTGCTACAACCCCTAGTAGATTAGTTCTGGGCTGAAAGTTAATGGGAACTATATTAAAACTACGATCCTAAACAGTCTCACGCAATCAACCTTAACAATTCATTGCATACTGCTTAAACACACATATTACGTATGCAGAAAGGACAGTAACTTTGAAGTAATATTACAACATTATGTGAGAATGAATAATTATTAATATTTATATTATATTATATTTTTTTTAATATTACAATTATATTATCTATATAATATTTGGTTACCATAATAATATTATAATAATAATGCGGTTCATTTGGGCATTACAAAGATTATTATGTCACGTTAGAAAGGGTGTTTTAGTTAAGAGAGCAGCATTATTTCTAATTTGGTGAAGATTAAGGCAGGAAATTAATTTCGCAACGCCTTCTAATATGTGGTATTTACAGAGTCTATATTCAATGAGTTTCTACGGTAGTCCACTGTGGATTATATTTTATAAATATAAATATTAATATTTTCATATGCTACGAGTTTGGTATGCTGATAGATCGACAATTTTTCTGATTCTGAGCCGGATTTGACAATTTAGGGGCTATTTCGATACAACAAGCCGTTAAGGAGTGCGGACACGTCCCGCCCGGACACCCCCCCCCCCCCCCCCCCCCCCCGCCCACCGGACACTTCCCGCCCGGACACTCCCCCCCCCGCCCGGACACTTCCCGCCCGGACACTCCCCCCCCCCCCCACCGGACACTTCCGCCCCGGACACTCCCCCCCCCGGACACTTCCCACCCGGACACTTCCCACCGGACAGCCCCCCCACCGACTCTTATTATTTTCGCACATTTTTATTTTTCATTTTATAAGGTAAACGGGCC
>JAUCBJ010004203.1:0-22115 GCA_032718475.1 Nemertoderma westbladi
GCTATGCTGGGTTCATTGTGTCAAGTACAATGCACACATCTCCAACCAGACACTATATAACATTGGAGGTGTCTCATTGGTTCCCCCAAGCTTGACACTACAACAAAATCGCCTCCGCTTTGCAGGACATTGCTTTTGCCGTGAGGACCAGCCAGTGCATAATCTTGTACTTTGGCAGCCTCATGGAGTGAATAAGCATGGTGGACAGCCCATGACTTTCTTGAGACGCATCTTAAAGGACACTGGCCTTGAAGATGCGGATGATCTAGCAAATGTCATGGGTGATAGGGAGTTGTGGCGGAGCAATTTTGTTGACAAGCCGGCACAGCATTCTTAAAAATGTAGCTGCAATGCAGCATGCCGAATCCTAGTAGTAGTAGTAAGTTGGTAACAGAGGTGATGCAATACATACTCATACCGGACCGGTACCTAATCCGTAATTTATTGTTTCGGTATAAAACCTAACACTGAGAGTGGGCATAGGCCTAGAGTTCGCAGTTTAGGACAACCAGTCCGCCTGGTACAGACAAGATATAGTCTAGGAAATGAAAGTAATTTGGTGTCTACCACTAGCGTACTCAATTATCGATTCTTACTCGCTGTATAAAGTATTTCCATACGCCTTGTAAAGTCACCAGTCGCATAAAGTTCTATATTATTATTAAATGCATCTTGTTTTACCTACAGTTACAAAATGTTTTCATTTCGGAATATTCTTTATTTATATGATTAGTTGAATAATGTTAAAGTCTAGGGCCATTATGTTACAAGCTGACAATGCTGACTGATGGGTTATTGCCACTTTGTAAGGGCTGTTTCATAGTTTTGCCCTTCATATCTATACCGGTAACAACTTTATTTAGGCCCCGTCCAAATATCGTGCGACGTTTTCAGCGAAATACCTCACTCGCCCTCATGTTTCAGACCCATCTCCCTGCTACATTACGTTACACAATCAATGAAATATATTTTCAATTAATTTCTGTTTTTTGACTAGTAGTGGGAAATTGTCGAAGATCATCACGGGTCTTGTTAAACAGCGATATTTTATATCCCCCCCCCCCCCCCCCCCCCCTTTATATATATATTAATATTATATATTTATATATTCTAATACTTTTATACAACTACATTAATACATATCTAAACTGAACTGAGTCTGGTATACTGAGTCATACTGATGAGATATATTCCCCAACCCATTAGTCAAACTTAGTCATGTAATTAGTCTATGTGGTTCGGTTGGGGTGAGCCATGTAACACCAGTCCATACATTCACTTTTGGACAAAAATATAAGTGATAATGCAACACATAAACGCAATGCAGTAAAAAACAATGAAACACAATTGGGTCAAAATTATACAAAAAGTGGCCAAAACTGAACAAAAACATTAGACAGGCCGTAGCTTTCTTTTGACTTCCTCGATCAACCCCCCCCCCCCCCCCCCCCCCCCCTGCAATGCCACTTTAAAATGCCAATAAAATCTTCCCAAGAAACATATAAGTCTTATATTTGGTATTTTTAAAAGGAAATTTCGCGGGCTTTTCAACTTGCCCCAGCATTATAAAACATATAACATTATATGTAGAAGTTTATAGAAATAAGAGATAAATGACAAGCAGGAAATGCTTTAATGCCCCCGCCCCCATGTAATGCTCTATACTCTCCTTATAAAATATTTAACCCCCCTGTAATGCGCCCCCCCCCCCCCCCCCTGTAATGCGTCCCCCCCCTGTAATGCCCCCCCCACCCTGTAATGCTCTATACTATTACTATACGAAAATGGCATTACAGGGGGGACTTCACTTAAAACCCAAATTGAATTAGTGAAGTAAATTTTAATAGCTGACCACCGTGCTCATCGAATTATCCTTAAAAAGAGCTTTCGAATGATGTATATATTTATAGATTTTGAAAGAAAGTTTTTGACGAAATCCCATCTTAAGTTTGGCCACTTTTAGTGATTTTAGCCCAAATGCAATATGAACTGCTAGTTTTTCCAGAACGAGGATATTAATACCATGTAAGGTGCTTCACTAAAGTAATGGCGCACTTTTCTATAATGTGCCTCGCTCTACTTTGTCAATGTATTCTTCCCCTATATCTAATATCTTTGTGGCCTAGTTTAGCTTTTCTACGCGCAGCTGACTACAAATAAGATTAATTGCATAATAAAATTTACCTTATATACGGTATTAGTCTGCTCCAATAAATATTAATGCAATATGTTGCATACAATTAATGATGACGCTGCGGGTATGTAGGCGAATTGTATTGATAATTTAAATTAATTAATAATTAATTAAGCAATTAAGAAATTAATTAAGCACACTATATAGTTAATAAACTACCTACTTTGTATAATTTAGTTACAGTGGCAAGATATTCAAAGCAAAACAATAAACTAAAGTTAATAACAGGTTACAGTTTTAATTTTGGGAGTAAAATCAATCAGTTGTTAATTTATATTGCGTCGCAACTCCCCTCTATTTGGTAAAAAATATTCGTCATTGGTAGAAAAACAATTTCCGTGCTTGGGTCGAGGTACTACACTAAGCGTTTTATAACGCTATTTCTGTCTTATAACCTGTACATATACTAATTCGTTTATTGTTTTGGTTAGATTTAGCCCTTCTGTAACCTGTGTTTTTGGGGAAAACCTGGTATTCTTCACATGGGGGTAACTGCAAAGTGAAATATAACGGTAGAAAGTCTGGTATTCTTCACATAGGCGATTGTTCTTGTAAATTGATGATAATAATTTAAATGACTGTTTATTTATTATTTTTTTGGGCAGGGAACTTCTTTATGGGAAGTTATTTATAATTCCCTAATTTAATTGAACGAAACATTAGTAAATACAATAACATAGATTAACTTAAATATATGAAATAACACTGACAACCCTGAAACTTTTAGTTTTACCGAATATGAGGCATATCAAATAGCGAAAGCGACTAAAGCGAGGATTTATTAGATTCTCATATCGATATTTCTAGAATATAATATTATTTGTTCGTTTACAGGTTCTCGACTGCCCTGAATCAATATCTGCGTTCCGTAACCATGGTGGTCTCCATTCAATGGTAGAACTCTTCCTGGCATTCTTCAACCAATCAGTGAATCCTGTATCTTCGAATCTTTCTCGTATGTGTCAGCAGGTAGGTTCCTCTCATGTAGATTACTATACTACTGGTCCCATTACTCCTTATATATAGCTGTTTAAAATAAGCTTTAAATGTAATTAATTTTAGTGTCAAAAATAAACTCGTCTTTCATTTGAAATTAACAACTACTTAAATTATTGTGCAGCTGTGTATTTTAATGTATGGAAGAAAATTGTCCATATTTTTATTATAATTTACGTTCGCTATACAATTTACTGAGCGCGGATTTGGACATAACAGAACGAATTCGCTCCCAAACCTACTTCATAACCCGAAGGGAAGATAGTTCCCCTTGCTCCTGATACCAGATAATTGAGTAAGTGCCAAAAAAAGCTGCAATCAATTCATGCAAGAATGATACTAGTGATATGAATGTTTAAAAGGTAGTTTAAGGTGAAACTTAACTCATTCGCCCAACATACTTAAAAAATAATTACAAAAATACCGCTACAATTTTTCTCTATGGACGTAATTATTGTCCTTCACAAATTTGTAAATAGAGTGTTCATGGTAAATATACACTACACTCCCGATCGTTGTAGCGAGTGGTTCAAAGGCGGCTAAGCATATACAGTAGTAGGATTGAGCACAGTTGCAGCAGATGATGGTATTGACAGATGTTAGGACGTAAATTGCGGACACACAAGGTATCAGGTAGTATTTCCAGGTCAAACTTTTACCTGTGTGGCTAACTGAATCGTTAGATCGTCATACTTCCAGCCCGGGGGAAACCAGTTCGACCCCACGTGAACGTCATTGCCGAATTTGTGTTAGCAAAGACTTCTAGAACATAGTATTTATTCAGTATTATTTTATTTATTATTTATATTATAAATCCGGGAATATCAATATTATGACTCGCTAATCAATAACTTCCTTACACAGTTCCGCTATCCATAATATCTACGGCATAAAAAAGTATAATATAACACGAAGTGGGGCCTTCGCGCAGCACGTGACTTAAATTTAATTTAAGTACTAATTCGAAAGTATTACTGTATTAGCAAATTTTAAGCAGATTTCGCCTAATCACTTTTTACCTCTTTCATTTCTATTCAGACATTTCTGACTCTAGCGGTATAGTGAGAACTGAAGATGGATTAGGGTCTCCAGCCCCACAAAGACACAGCCTATGGATGAATAGTACATACGTACATCGGCCAAGTTTCATCTTGAATAACGGATAACGAAATGAGAGACAGATCTCACTTTCAGAAATTTCGTCGTATAGCGGCAGACCGATTAAATCTCCCCCCCCCCCCCCCCCCCCCACAAAGACGCAGCATGTGGTCCAGAATATATGGCAAGATTCAGCTTAAACTGATTAAAATCAATGAGACGGGAGAATCTATTCACTTTCAGGCATAAAGTATAGTCCTATAGCGGGTGACTGTTGAACTGATTTTCAACAAAACAAATTTTCAACTTGGCAGCTTTAAATTCGACAAAGTTATAAGCATGTCAATATCATAACGACGACAACGATTTCACTTTCAGACATTTGGCCCTCTAGCGGCAGACTGGAGAACTGCAGATGGATTCGCCTCCTTTGAAAGTCACAGCTAATGGTCTAATACATATCTGCCAAGTTTCAGCTTAAACGGATTAAAAGCAAAGAAATGGGAGGGCATTTAATGTTTAGACATGTGGCCCTCTAGCGGGAGACCATTGCACTGATGGTGTCTGAAAGTCTCTCAAAAATCTCAACTTTAGCTCATATTGATACCTAGAAATTTTCAACTTGGCAGCTTTAAATCCGACAAAGTTATTAGCATGTCAAAATCGTAACGACGACAACGATTTCACTTTCAGACCTTTGGCCCTCTAGCGGCAGACTGGAGAACTGCAGATGGATTCGCCTCCTTTGAAAGTCACAGCTAATGGTCTAATACATATCTGCCAAGTTTCAGCTTAAACGGATTAAAAGCAAAGAAATGGGAGGGCATTTAATGTTTAGACATGTGGCCCTCTAGCGGGAGACCATTGCACTGATGGTGTCTGAAAGTCTCTCAAAAATCTCAACTTTTGCTCATATTGATACCTACAAATTTTCAACTTGGCAGCTTTAAATCCGACAAAGTTATTAGCATGTCAAAATCGTAACGACGACAACGATTTCACTTTCAGATCTTTGGCCCTCTAGCGGCAGACTGGAGAACTGCAGATGGATTCGCCTCCTTTGAAAGTCACAGCTAATGGTCTAATACATATCTGCCAAGTTTCAGCTTAAACGGATTAAAAGCAAAGAAATGGGAGGGCATTTAATGTTTAGACATGTGGCCCTCTAGCGGGAGACCATTGCACTGATGGTGTCTGAAAGTCTCTCAAAAATCTCAACTTTTGCTCATATTGATACCTACAAATTTTCAACTTGGCAGCTTTAAATCCGACAAAGTTATTAGCATGTCAAAATCGTAACGACGACAACGATTTCACTTTCAGACCTTTGGCCCTCTAGCGGCAGACTGGAGAACTGCAGATGGATTCGCCTCCTTTGAAAGTCACAGCTAATGGTCTAATACATATCTGCCAAGTTTCAGCTTAAACGGATTAAAAGCAAAGAAATGGGAGGGCATTTAATGTTTAGACATGTGGCCCTCTAGCGGGAGACCATTGCACTGATGGTGTCTGAAAGTCTCTCAAAAATCTCAACTTTTGCTCATATTGATACCTACAAATTTTCAACTTGGCAGCTTTAAATCCGACAAAGTTATTAGCATGTCAAAATCGTAACGACGACAACGATTTCACTTTCAGACCTTTGGCCCTCTAGCGGCAGACTGGAGAACTGCAGATGGATTCGCCTCCTTTGAAAGTCACAGCTAATGGTCTAATACATATCTGCCAAGTTTCAGCTTAAACGGATTAAAAGCAAAGAAATGGGAGGGCATTTAATGTTTAGACATGTGGCCCTCTAGCGGGAGACCATTGCACTGATGGTGTCTGAAAGTCTCTCAAAAATCTCAACTTTTGCTCATATTGATACCTACAAATTTTCAACTTGGCAGCTTTAAATCCGACAAAGTTATTAGCATGTCAAAATCGTAACGACGACAACGATTTCACTTTCAGACCTTTGGCCCTCTAGCGGCAGACTGGAGAACTGCAGATGGATTCGCCTCCTTTGAAAGTCACAGCTAATGGTCTAATACATATCTGCCAAGTTTCAGCTTAAACGGATTAAAAGCAAAGAAATGGGAGGGCATTTAATGTTTAGACATGTGGCCCTCTAGCGGGAGACCATTGCACTGATGGTGTCTGAAAGTCTCTCAAAAATCTCAACTTTTGCTCATATTGATACCTACAAATTTTCAACTTGGCAGCTTTAAATCCGACAAAGTTATTAGCATGTCAAAATCGTAACGACGACAACGATTTCACTTTCAGACCTTTGGCCCTCTAGCGGCAGACTGGAGAACTGCAGATGGATTCGCCTCCTTTGAAAGTCACAGCTAATGGTCTAATACATATCTGCCAAGTTTCAGCTTAAACGGATTAAAAGCAAAGAAATGGGAGGGCATTTAATGTTTAGACATGTGGCCCTCTAGCGGGAGACCATTGCACTGATGGTGTCTGAAAGTCTCTCAAAAATCTCAACTTTTGCTCATATTGATACCTACAAATTTTCAACTTGGCAGCTTTAAATCCGACAAAGTTATTAGCATGTCAAAATCGTAACGACGACGACGACGATGACGACAACGACGACGACGACAACGACGACGACGACGACGACAACTATTTGCATAAATTGACCCACCCCCTAACAGTGTCAATTCGCTAAGGCTCCGCCAACTTCGTGGCTCGCCCTTCGCTAAGGCTCCGCCAACTTCGTGGCTCGCCCCACATTCCTGACAGTGAGCGAAATGAGGTTAAATACTTGGCATAAAATAGGAATGGAAGGTAATTTGCACCCACTGCATGTCGGATAATCCTTCACAAATAATTGAACCAAAAATATAATTGATATAAAAAAGAACAACACGACAGAATACGTGAGTAACCTGAAGTACTCCTGACAACGATATTACTACTGACGGTATATAATGTGTTAATAAGATAATATTAATTATTATGATAAATTTATTACTGTATTGAAATTTAAATTGTCAGAATTACTACATTTTACGATTTGTAGTTTAATAAATCCCATGGAGTTTTATCGAAATCTTATTGTTTATCAAATTCTGGCACTACTGGTTCATTGAAGAGCATCTGTAAAGAAGGAGAGATCATTCGCTGTGGGTTTTGTAGGCTTCATCAAGGCATACGACTCTGTGGCAATACCATGTTCTGTTCGTTCATGTTCAAAATACTCAGACTTATAGTATGACTCCTGACCTTATTATAAGCTTATCTGTTGACCTTTTTGTAAGAGCAATCAGGACTAAACTCTTGACAATTGGTGGATACGTTCAGCAGAGAAGTCCTCCTCGTTTTCCAAAAGGAGAAGCGGTAGCATGGTTGCCATCATTGCCCAGCTGACCAGAATCGTGTACACAACTAATCCAAATTCAGACTTTCCTAAAAGCTAAAGGTGCGACTTTTCCGCCTCTCTTGCTCTAATGACAGGACAGTCCTTGTTGAAATCTTACCTGTTAATTGGCTATAGTTAAGGCGATCTATAAGTACAAGGCCTTGCAACCGTGCACGACTGGAGGCTGACTGAAGGCTGAATTTTCAAAAAACAAGCTTTGAAGATGATGTATACTGGGAGAGTTCTAGAAATTTTCATTTGCTGCAATTTGGTCAACGGACGTAATTAAAGTCTCCTTGTTAAGCAAGATACTAAATTTTATAGTAGCTAGTGTTTTAGGTAGGTTTAGCTAGTAATTTCGACACTGGTTCCGACATCCTACTTCCATCTGTAAATATTTTGTAGTGGTGTCGTCGCGCTACGGCTAATGTCGCGTTACGGCTAATTTTTTGAGAGATTAGCCGTAACGCGACTTTTAAAGTCGCGGTACGGCTACTCTAAAAGTCGCGGTACGGCTAATTGTCGCGTTACGGCTAATCGATTGTCTTGGTTTTACATAGGGAATCTTTATCAATAATATTCTATGGTGTTTACCTACAGATGAGGTCCGAAAAATGTAATGTAATAATGTTTTACAGCATGGGAGTCTCCGGGGGGGGGGGGGGGGGGGGGGTATTTTACCGTCTTTCATACTGTATGTTCTTCGACAACCTCACATTCAATATAATATTGTATTCTATGGTATTCTTAGTCACAGCCTCAAGCACAGATACGGATTACAGCCAATAATAGCAGCCAAAGAAGCAATGAGTGGTTTTGTGGAACATATTCCACTACTTCATATCGATGTTGTTAACCAACAACGCCTGGCTCGCTACCTAGACCATATGGCGTTCTGTTTGTGGACTGACAAGCAGGCAATGGCCGTCCTTCCAGCCGCCGATCACCCAGTTGAAAGTCCAGCTGCGTTAGGAGTGGGCGGTGATCCCGACTGGCATGTTGGTGTAGTGAACCACCCCTTCGCGGCCGAACCATTTCTTCCCAACCCAACCCCGACCACCCCTCCGTCGCCGAACCATTCCAACCCACCCCACTCCCGAACCACCCCTTCGCGGCTGAACCATTCCAACCCACCCCACCACCGAACCAAATGCCATACGCGGGCGATAACTGGCTAATTCAAGAGCTTTAGTTTTACTCAATACAACAATGATAATACAATAATTAATAAATTAAATTTTTTAGTTAAATCCCCCCCCCCCCCCCCTCCCCCTGGATACCTCCATGCTGTAAAACATTATTACATTAAATTTTTCGACCCTTTCTCATCTGTACGTAAACGCCATAGAATAATATTGACAATGATTCCCTATGTAAAACCCAGACAATATATTAGCCGTAACGCGACAATTAGCCGTAACGCGACTTTTTAAGTAGCCGTACCGCGACTTTCAAAGTCGCGTTACGCTGAAAATTAGCCGTAACGCAACTTGACGAACATTTTGTCTGTAAGAACTTTATCTTTCTGCATTTTCTTCCCTTTTCCACGTTTATTCGATCTTCCCCGTCCTTTCTTCCCCTTCCCTTTCTTTCCCTTTCCTCTACGACTTCTAAACCTGCCTCATTTACCTCGGTGACTCCTAGACCTGCTCTTCTTTCCCTTCTTACTTCCCTTTCGTTTTTTACGTCTCCTTTTCTCCATTTCGTTCCGGCTGGTGGAACGATTACCACTCTTTAATAGGCTCCTACTTTTCCTTTCATCTAAGGCCCAACTCGTCAAACTATCCACCCCCAAATCCCTATCATCAGGTTGAACAGGCATGATTATTTAAAATATTACCGATAATTATATATGTCCTAAACAAAAATTGATTTCAGAATTTCTTTTGTAACGTATTTTCTCCTAAAACGTGTTACTTTCCGTAACGCGACATTAGCCGTACCGCCACTGCGCCTTTTGTAGTAGCTAGTTCTTATTATTATTTGTATATAGTTTATACATGTGATACATATAGTTTAATAGTTTATACAAATTCAAAAGTCAAATTGTGCATAATTGACAAAATTACAGTAAATAAAAATTTCTAGAATTTTCCCAGTATACATCGTTTCTAAATCATGTTTTTGAAAATTCAGCCTTCCGTCAGCCTCCAGTCGTACACGACTTCGAGGCCTTGGCTATAATAGTGCATTGCTGCATATACCAGTTACCCAGGTATTATGGTGGCATTGGTGACACCTCATTCTCAACCATACCCTGTGTTGGTGCGATCCAACCGCTTGGCTACCCGCCTGGTCAACGTAGTGGCCATGGCCACTGGCCTGTGAATGCCGACTACACTTGGAAATTGAGGAGCTTATTTATGACTGGCCGAGTGATTTGGGGCGTGTTTACCTCTAGGTCTGCGGGTATTGATTGCACTACAATGAAGCCATATAAATCAACGAAAAGCATAATATTTATATATTTACATTCATTACAAGGGCTAATTGAACTAAAACCAAGCTAATAATACACACATTAAATCGACAAGCCTAACAAATGAAGCTCATAAAAGTAAATCAGACAACATTATGTGTAATCCCCTATTACGCCAATTCAAATTTAATACTGTAATAATCCTAAAAATTTAAACTCATCGAAACGGTTTAACAAATAGTACAACACGGTAATCCAGAGCTTTTAATATCTAGCTTAATATAGTGCAATTTATGTTATAAAGGGTTATACACAATGTGACCATTTGTATTCTGTCGTTGTTTGGCAATAAACCCTAACCCAAAAAAAACACTTTTTGAGAAATTAAACAAACACGTTTCCCCTAATTAAACATTTAAGACATTGTGAGAAACCGCTGCTAATGGGTTCTAAGGAAACTTACACGCCAACTTCGAATTTTTCAATAGAATAGGTGAGAGATGACGAAAAAGGAATTAAAATGATGAAATAAAATTATAGGGTGTTTTGCCATTCCATGTGAGCTGATCTTTTGGAGATAGGGGGTGTTTAATCAAAGGTTCTGACTTGTTTTATATAGCATTTTGTATTACGTATTTATTAGTTAGACTAAAATGAATATCCCGCCCTACAGCGTTACAGAGTAAAACATACCAACAGAGTAAAAAATATTATTAAATGATAAAGGATATTACTTATGGTGAATTCCTTAAATAATTGATAAAAAACGATTGATAAAATGAATAATTGAAAAAACCCTAAGGATAGGGTCATTTTATCAACTGAATTAACAAGGCAAAGCACCCTAGTATGGTATAATTTAGTTATGGGGTGTTTTGCCTCGAAGCTGTTGATTTGAGATGCTGCCATACGGTGTTTTAAGATTGAAAAAGTCAGATTTCGTCAAAGGAACACCCTATTTTTCTTGGTTTCATTGAAAAGAGCGTGTCAAGTTACCCCAATTGGTCAAATAATTTTTTTTAATTTCGAGATAGGGTGTATTGTCAAACAACGGCAGTATTAATAATAACTGAATAACCGACATTCGGATTAAAAGGGCCTTTCAAAAGATACAAACTTACATCTCTGTACTGTACCGTTTAGCAGCAAAGGGTCACATTTACAACAACTGCAGCAGCTCCGGTGCGGTGGTTAGCTATCAGAATCAGACGCCATCGGGTAGAAGTGGAAGTAAGGTCACATATTGTGACAAAATTTATTACACTTTTAATGTTATTGTTATTACCTATGCACATTTTAAAAATCTTTATAGTTGGTCACATGTTAATGAATTTTAGACTCATTTTTATTTCAAATGTTTGAAACTTTTTAACGGTCATGAAATTTTAGAATTTTCCAAACATTTATGAACGGCACCTGAGCTGTAATACCTTAGAAATCTTTGTGAGTTGTCGTATTGATTAATATTGAATAAAACTAAAAGATTCTCTAATTGAAGTCTAAAATAGCGATGTGTCGTAATATTACAATTATTACTCGTGAAATAAAATTCATAATTAATAAACTAGAACGTCATGATAAAAAAAAACAAGCCAAGACTATAAAGTCATTCAGTAATTAGGAATACCTCTTGAATTAATTACATAAGTTTTGTGATTAAGTTTAAGTTCAAAAGTATTTTGTGATCAAAAATCGAATTCATCTGCCCGGAGGTACCAGAGACAAGTTTGTCTTATGAAGCAAATTTAGTTCAGCAATCAAAGGTCACTGATCCCAGATTTCAGTTAGTAAAGGTGGTAAATCTTTATCCTTTAGCTTGAGGTTGTAAAGGAAATCGGTGTGCTTACTGTTTAATGTTCGCAACTCTGTGAGTTTCATTAGCATCTTCGGTAGAATGAAGGGCTCCTTGGGACGTTTCTTCTTAAGGTAGACCCTCAGTGTCTCAAGATACGGCTCCTGTATGCGGACAACCAGATCTGGGTTCACCAGATTCGGTCTGTCCGACGCCAGTATACATATCGCTATGAGCAACGCGTACTCAACCGAATCGAGGCAGACGGAGACCATCCCCCGACTGAACTCGAACATTGGGGCCACGAACTCGCTCAACCCGCTCGACACCAGTTCCTCGCGATGAAACATTCGTCCGGAAGCGAATCGAACCGCGTCTGTAACCGGATCAAACTGTTCAGCTGTCTGGATCAACATGACCTCAACCGAAGCCGCTTTCAGTAAAACTATTTGATCTTCACGGCTTAGTTGAAGGAATCCAGGGACCCTCTTTGTGAACTCAACTATAGATTGGATACTTAGAATCGTAGTTTCTGTGATATGAGTGAACATCAATTGCTGAGCCTCTTCTCCTGAGATTTTGCTGAGATCCTGAGGCCATTCTGTTACCCTACCAAGGTCTGTCTGGGACGGCATTATGTACTGTTGCTTGGCGGCGACAACGTGTTCGATCAACTCGTTTTGCGCCGGGGTCAGACATACTACCGGCTCGACACTGGCGACAGACTGGGGGCTGGGTCCACCGCTGGAACCGGTACTGGTTGTCTCTGATAAATCAGTGGGGGTCCCCGGTTGCCGTTGCTTCATCAATCTGCGCTGTCGTTTCGACCTGCATTGCTCCTCAGTGAGCAGACACTCAGGTAACATTCCGACTTCTCGGCACTTTCGCAAGCGACACTCTTGGCACTTTCTACGCATGTACATATCCATTTCACATTGCCCCCCGCGGGTGCATTTATAAACGGCGTTCTTTGTTATGCTGCGTCGGAAAAACCCTTTGCAACCCTCACAACTCAATGCGTTGTAATGAAACCCGGAAGCTTTGTCGCCGCATATCCAACACAACTCCTCACCCATTGGCTGCATGGGCGGGGACATGGTAGCGTCAATAGCAACCCCGCCATGGGCGCACGCAGATAGGTCGTAGGTCGCCTCGAGTTTAACCAATAAAGGATCCCTTACAGGTTTACCGAATTCTGAGCCATTGGACGAGGGGCTGCTGTCGCTAGGGGATACGATACCTGTGTCGCCAGGTATGGGATGCTGGGTTGGGGAGGGCGTCAGTCGTTTGCCGGTGGGGCCCAGGTGTTGATTGGCAGCTTGGGATCCACTGGCTAGGGGAGTGGTACTTGATACGATACCGGGTTGTCCATTTGTTACTGTAGTCATCGTATCTCCATGGTGACCCGGTATAGTATAGGCAGTGCTGAGCGGGCCTATCTGACTTGTTGGATACCCAAATCTCTGCTGCATCGAGTAATCACTCGGCACTTCCGGTACCGGGACACCACTTTGGAATTGGTTAGGTGGACTCGGACTCTTCATTTGTGTCTCAGAGTTTGAGTGGTAACTGTCGTCACCTCTCTCCATTGTCCGATTGCAGGATTATACCAGCTACCAGCTAACCACAGCATAAACTAAGGGTTTCCGGGATATATGAATATATATTTTTTTTAATTATTACCGTACCGTACTGTATTAGAATATTAGATGTTCCGTATTTATTACCGGTACTGTCAGACTGTATTAGGTCTAGCAGTCTCAATTGGTCTGCCCTCTGCCTGCCGGCTGGCCGGTATTATGTATTCTGAACTTCAACTACACCACAGCACCATGTCCTGGAATAGTTTATAGTGTTGTTATTCAGGCAGTCAGCGAGTCAGGTACCGGTACCAGCCTGCGTGTCCTCCAGGCTGCAAACCACCACTGAACCTCGCACAACGCCCGCGCACAATTTTTTAGCAGCGCAATATTGGACCATATACCGCGCATGCGACGAAAAACAAACGCGCACACTACCAGTACCGGTACCGGTAGGCCCTACATTTTAACAATATAAAATAAAAAAGTAAAAGAAACGCGAGCGAAGTGCAGAAGTGAGCGAAATTTTTTCATTAACAATACAAAATGAAAAAGAGACGCGAGCAAAACTCAAAGTGTGAAAGTGAGCGAAATTTTGATATTTTAACAATGTAAAATGAAAAAGAAACGTGCTGCCGTGAGCAAAACTGCAAAACTCAAAGTGAGCGAAAATTATAGGCCTACATTTTAACAAAGCAAAATGGAAAAGAAAAGCGACCGAAGCGAGCGAAATTTTTTGTGGCAAATTATTTTTCTCACTTTGCATTGCATGCCCTTTATAGCTTAGGCAGCTAGGCCTACCGTATGCTTTATTTTTTTTACACCTCATCCGCGCACTTTATGACTTTTAATCTCTTGCACATAATTACAGTATTACCGCCTGATTGAGGTACCGGTACGTCTTGTCGTCAGTGCCAATACAATTACAATATCCATACCGGGTCCGGTACCACTGGCAACTGGCAGACTGGTAGGCCTAACGACGACAGTGCTACTGCAGTACTGGCAACTGGTGTACTGGTAATTTTATATTTGAGGCTGTTCCGCTGTTTGGTACCAGTAGACAGGTCTCTACGGCCCTACCTAACCTACCAGTCATCCGGTACTTTTTATTAAAAAAGTTAGCTACGGCATATAATGCTGTAGTGCTGCCATGTACCACATCACCGTAATAAAATGCAGAAACAGAGAAATGTAGGCCCTACGGTGCCTGATTGCAGCCAATTATTTATATTTTTAAATTTTTATTCACCCGGATGAAAAACATTTATCACCCGGGTGAAAAACATTTATCACCCGGGTGAAAAACATTTATCACCCGGGTGAAAAACATTTATCACCCGGCTGAAAAACATTTACCGCCCTGGTGAAAAACCTTTTTCACCCAGGTGAAAAACATTTATCACACGGGTGAAAAACATTTATAGACCTGGTGAAAAACAGTTATCACCCGGCTGAAAAACATTTACAACCCGGGTGAAAAACATTTATCATCCTATGGTGAAAAATATTTATCACCCGGTTTGAAAACATTTATCACCCTGGTGAAAAACATTTATCACCCGGTGTAGCAGAGAATTTCCAGACCCCCCCCCCCCCCCCCCCCCCCCTAAAATTCACCCTCGGTTAAAATTCACTAGTGTAATGTAATGTAATGTAATGTAATGTAATGTAATTGCACTCCAAATAATTGCACCGACAAATAAAATAATTAATTATTTAAAATTAATCTTAATCTTAATGACATACATATTCACAAAATGAAATTGAATTAGACCTTTAATTAAACAATTATATGTATGGAGGGAGAAGATAACCCAGGCAATGTTGCACTTACGAGCGTATCTCTATTGGAATTAAGTAAAAATATTGCAAACTAAAAAAAATAAAATGGTAAAACACGGTCAGTCATTATGAACAGAGAAAATATAAAAAAAATCAAAATCAAATCAAAATACGAGGCGGGGTATAATGTGTGCATATTTAAACAAAATGACACAAGTGACTAAAATCAATATGACGTATATGGCAATTAAAAATATACAAATTACGTGCATTAACGGCATCTGAGGGCAAGGAATTCCACACGGATACTATACGGCTGGCAAAACGATTTCTGACAACGACTAGCCTGCTAGGCTGAGCAAACAGTTTCCTGTTATGGCCTCGCAAACCTTGCCGTTGCACATGCGAGAAAAAATCGTTAAAATGAAGGTCAATGTTATTGTGACAAATATTATAAACCATACGGATATCAAAAATAATTCGCCTAACTTCTAATGGTTGGAGTTTCAAGTGTATTAATCTATTAGAGTAACTGTTATCTATGTGTGTTAACTGACATCTTGAAAACAATCGTCTGGTGAAATATCGTTGGACGCGCTCAACCAATTTTATATTAAAAATTTGGTGAGGAGACCAAACCACGGTACAGTACTCTAGCAGTGGGCGAACATACGCCTTATAAGCCGTAATAAGTACGTTGACATTAGAAGTGTGGAAGCACCTAAATATTATATTGCACATTTTATACGCCTTGGATACTTGTTGGCTGCAGTATTTGCTGAAACGCAGATTTTTGGTGACGATAATACCTAGGTCCTTACAACTCTCCTTGAGTTCTAGAATAGAACCGTTGAGAGTGTACTCACTCGGTGTGCGTGTACCAAGGTGAAGTACATGACATTTGTGAGCAGCGACATTGAGCTGCCAGGTTTTACTCCAACTGGCTAATCTATCCAACGCATTTTGAATGTTTGCCGGATTATTACTGTTTCCATATAATTTTAAATCGTCAGCAAATAGTTTGCAACCTACATTTGTAAATTCCGAAGGCAAATCGTTTACAAAAACTAGGAACAAAATCGGCCCCAAGACGCTTCCTTGGGGTGTTCCTGATTTGACGTCAACATAATCTGAGTATTTGTATCCAACTAAAACACGTTGACTACGATTAGCTAAGAAGGCGACTATCCAGTCAAATAGATTACCTGAAATCCCATACGCGGCCAGTTTTTGTAAAAGTTTAGAGTGTACCACCTTATCGAAGGCCTTCTCGAAGTCGATATAAATAATATCGATGTTCTGTTTATTATCTAATAATTTGTACCAATCGTTCGTGCACTCGAGGAGATGAGTTGCAGTTGAGCGGCGTTTGAGAAAGCCGTGTTGATTTTTAGAAATTAGGCCATTCGAAAGTAGGTACTTTAAAAGTTCATTTTTAATACAAGTTTCCATTATTTTGCAGGCAATGCAAGTCAAAGAAATTGGCCGGTAGTTGTATGGGTTGGACGGGTCATCTTTCTTGAACAGGGGTACTACAATTGCTGTAAGCCAGATATTGGGTAACACATGTAAACTGAAAGATATTTCAAACATAACAGACAAAGGCGTTGCTAGCTGTGTAGCCAAACTACGGTATAATAAGCTAGGCATTCCATCTGGTGTTGAGCCAGACTTTGATGGTAGGTCTCGTAAAATCTTAAGTACTACACTGGGATTAAAAGTAATGTCGCTAATATGTGTATTATTTGGCACCGCACGACTGAAAGGGGGGAAATTACCATCATCGTTACAGTAATTCTCTGCCAGAACCTTCGAAAAAATCCTGGCTTTAATTGCGTCGTCAACGATCACATCACCTTTGAAATTCAAAGGGGCAACTCCAGATTTATAATTTCTCTTGGAACTAATGTAGCTAAAAATAGCGTTTGGACGGCCTGAGGTTAAAATCTTATTTTCTCTCAGACACAAATTCCTAAATATTGTTCTAGAAATTTCCTTCGCACACCTATTGTAAGCTAGGTTACCCTGTGGTGTGTGCCGCCTTTTCCATAGTAATTTCTTTTTTCGTTGAAGTTGCCTAATGTGATCGGGATAACGTTTTCTAAAAGAAACAGGAATATCTTTGCATGGAATAAAACGCGTTATACCAGCGTTAACAACATTATAAAAAGCAATCCAATAATCATCTACTGTATTACATGATTCAAAATTGCAATGCCAATCTTGAGTATCTAAAAAGGAAGAAAATGCTACATAGTCGCCGTTCTTATAATCTAAATAATGTACAGGTTCACTATTTACAAACTGATAGGGACCACATAGATTAAAAAATACAGATGAATTTGTTGACAAGTTGGGTGAACCCCGCCTCGTGTACACAATTAAAAAAGGCATTATATATATCAGAGTCAGGAAAGGTCATTGCCTCCCAGTTAAAATCACGAAAATTAAAATCGCCGAAACAAACAATGGGGTAATTTACATCTGATAGATTAGATATACAATCACAAAATAAATTAACATAATCAATGGTACTGCATACCACACTGTTGCTGCGATAAGCACAAATTAATCTTGTTGGGGCGTCACCGAGAATATCAACAGCAATTATTTCACAATCGTCATACTTTTTGTCAGGGAAAATTCTAGAACATTTTAAAGCCTTAGCCTTATCAATTATTATGGCCACACCACCGCCGGTGGTGCTGACACGGTCCTTTCTAAAGATATGAAAACGATTATGATCTACAACCATTGCATCGGTAATACTCTCACGCAACCAACTTTCCGTAATACCAACCACTGTGTGACCAGATGTGTCTAAAAAATGCGTTAAATCATGTAATTTGTTGCCGATACTCTGGCAATTCATAGTACAACAACTCAAATAAGTCGAATTGGTGGGGGCTGTGCTCGAAGTATTAATTAAGTTTATATCTTCTCCCGTTAGTAGTTTCCCGACATAATGGAGGAACCATCGTCGGAGACTAGATTGTCGGCGGAACCATCGTCGGAGACTAGATTGTCGGCGGAACCATCGTCGGAGACCCGATTGTCGGCGGAACCATCGTCGGAGACCCGATTGACGGCGGAACCATCGTCGGGGACCTGACCATCCACTTGCGCCGTTGGCGAGGTGTCCAAGGGAACATCACGTTGGATTGGAACATGAGAACCATGGCTACGGGAAACGGGGGTCGATCGAAGGCCGCTCCGCAACTGTTTCCTTCTAGATTCCATGTGCTTTAGTGCATGGGTGTATTAGTGGGGGGTGTATTTATCACCCCCCGGTTAGAATTCACTAGGGTATTTTAACCGGGGGTGAAACTAACTCTGGATGGTATTTTAGTTAATTTTAACCCCACTCAGTGTATTCTTACCCCCATGATATTTTACATCTCAATATAATTTAATTTCAATATAAGCCTACCGATAAGACCACAGATACCTCTAGTACACAGACAAACACACGCTGGAGATTTGTATAATAGTAAAGTACTGTAGAAGATACAAATAAAATACACCGGGAGTGATAATACACTAGGGAAATGTAACCGGGGGCGGGGGTGGATTTGCATGGGGAGTAAAAATTAGCTGTTATACCGGGTGAAAAATATTTATCACCCGGGTTAAAAAAAAACATGTGTCAGAACTCTGAACACATGTAGTTAGTTACCTTATAAATAAAATCGAGAGCTCATTGTGATCCAGATTCACTCTTGGCGAATTAATATCTCGACCAAATGCTAGTAATCAATTAAGGGAAAGGATCAGGTTACAGTGCCATGTTATCCTAACCAAAACAAAAAACGAAAGTCATTAGTTTAAATATTGAAATATTTTTTTATATATTGGGCAATGTATTACACGGTGCGGTATCTGAAGCCATTGCCTACTATCCAAGCTGGATCAAAGTTAATAATGATTGCGCGACCTGGCAAAACTCAATGGACGCGGACGGGCCTTCTTAATGTACTGTATGCTAAAAAATTCAATGATTTAATACTGTATTAGTTGGTGTGAATGCAGTCTGGGGCGGATATATTAGTATTATTATAGAATATTAATTATTATGGTAGGCTGGTGCCACGACATGGCATATGGTTGGAGTTTCATTAGGCAGCAGATATTTGAGGGAAGAGTTTGCGACTGCGGACAGTTCAAGGAGAAATCATCGATTATTTCAAGTTATTGTCATCCATCTGCTGTTTATCGTCGTAGTGAAAGTGCTCTGTACTGTGACCATCGGCGGTAGATTTTGATCAACACAATGTAGTGGTATTTCTAGACTGGGGAGGGCCTACCATGTCGAAAAAACTACGCCAATTTCATATAAGTTTGGAAAATTTTGGCTCTTATTTGACTGCTGTTTGCTTTTAAGTTTTACACTTTCATATGGTTATCGATAGAGAGCAGTTTAAGTAAACAGTTATTTCTAATTCAGTAAAACTCATTAGTCTAACTGTTTCTATATGGACTCTATCGAGCAGTAGTTATCATCGACCTGGTAGTTTGAACTATACAGACTACAGACTTTACTATACAGTGTTGGTATTATAAATCACATTGGCGAAATTGCAGTAGTTTCTGCAAACGGTACCGTACATGTTTTATTTAATTTACTTGTTTTTCTTTATCATGAAGATAAGAAATGATTCAGAATAACCTTTGGAATGACGTCTAGACATTTCAATAGCTAGATAATAATAGATTTCAATATTGGCAATTCAGCTTGTAAAGTTATTGTGAATTTCTGTTGTTGCCCAGGTTACGGTTACTCGTTCTCATACCAACCAATCATCGTCTCTAAAGACCTGCCAGTCTTCTATTTGTGACTTGGAGTACTACGGTATGCACAACTTCGCCCCCTTTTCTACCATCACTTGCACCTCCACGACTGCCCAGCCCCCTGACGTACTACTAAAGGTTAGAATTACTGTCCACATTTAAAGTAATAACATCACGGAGTGTGGATGGGGTAACACCCATCATGAATTAGAAACTAGATTCCACCAAATATTAAAACTGACAACGGAAATGAAATCAGCGACCTCGAAAACCCCCATAAATATAATTTTAACTCGGTGGTGTGCTTCCTTCATTTCAGACACTCACTATTAACCAACCAGACCCCATACAGGTAGTTTTGCGCGGGAAGGTTTGAATTTTGAAGGCAATTATCTCTGAATGACATATTTTCACACGAAAAATACTCCTCCTTACATTGGAGTGGTTTATATTATTTCTAGGCAACAGGGCCACATAAAAGAGCTCGGACGGCTGCTTGGACTTATAACTTCTACCCCCAGCTGTCTTGGTGTGAACTCAACATCCAATTACCTTGTACCATTTTACTCAAAGAGGTACAGGTTAGTTTTCATTCAATCACGTTTAATTCCGTTCTGTTGAAATAAATATGGAAAGATGTTTCGCGTTCCTTTTATTTTACTAATATTAGAATTATTCAATGTATTTATTTTCCAGTCAAAAGTTCAGGTTTTTGTTATTTTATTTCTTCTATGGCCTAATTTAATGAGTCTCTTTTAGTTCAAAGGACGTAGTTTTAATACAATAATAATTTAAGTAAATATAAGGGTCATTAATTGTGTGACAACGGCATTTACAGATTACAGAACATTTTTAGTTACAAAGATATGGAAATTCAGAATGACATATTATATGCCACAGTTGGAGTTGTTTGGTTTACTTAACAGAACGACACATACCACTCAATCCATTTACATTTTGGCACTGTATCTGAACAACATACGCCATAAGGTGTTGTATTATTTTACAATATTGTCCAATGGCAAGAAACATAATTAATAAATAAATGGAAGGAGGGAGTTTCAAATATGCCATACTTAAATAAGTACATTACATACTCAGTTTCAGTTTTAGAAGCACAGATTCTGGATCTCAGTAATAAATTGTTTTAACATCTTTCATGGTAATGACATAACAACATTATACCGTTCATACAATGTTATCAATTTCCTGCAGAACGAAGGAATTCGTCAAAAAATATACATTTAAAATCAAATAATCAAAGATATGTGGATCACCCAAAATCTAAACAAACACTAAAGAAAATTACTCCTTCTGAATTATTTTAAATTCAATCCGAGGAATTCCTGAATTTTAAAACATTTTTGTTATCTACTCAAAATTACTTCTTTCGTATAAGTTTTATTAACATACACACGTTGAATTTCCTCAGGATGTCTTGACATTCTCTTAGTTGTATACTGGCATCGTATAATACTCTGATATTAATGAAATGCAACATTAAATTACGAAAGTTTTAAATAAAGCTTATTTTGTACGAAAATTAAAATAGAAAGTTTTTAATCAGACTTATTTTATACAACATCATTTGAAATTTTTGGTCAGAAAAATTATCTCAACTCTACACACTACTGTATAAAAATGATCCCAAATGAATTCACAGTATTAATGTTGCCAAAACATAATTCAAGTTCCCTCTACAGTATTACAACTATTAGAAGAGTCAACTCTACACACACTACAGTACTATGTATAACTAATAAACCATTTTGGTGGCCAGATTTCCCAGGAATAAATGCCTATTTTTTTTAGTCCACTAATATTTTTTTCGAACGGTTCACAGACGTAGTTTATTTCCCGTACGTATTTCAATTCATACGTGTTTAATTGCAACATTTTTAATATATCTACTGCAGTCTGACTGAATCGCTGCCACATCTCTATAATATAATCGGTCTGCTGCATTGAAGCTGCACATTGAGATGCTATGCCAGCTTAACAAAAATATTTTGTCACGCAATCCACAATTGGCAAGCCCAATGCAGCGTATATTAAAAATGGTGCACGTTGCAGCTATTGTTGCAGTTATCGTTGCACCGCCACAA